>NW_025566795.1:7500-12500 GCF_020424385.1 Procambarus clarkii | reverse complement strand
GAGACAGAGAGGCAGAGACAGAGAGGCTGACACAGAGAGACAGAGAGGCAGAGACAGAGAGGCAGAGACAGAGGCAGAGACAGAGAGGCAGAGACAGAGAGGCAGAGACAGAGAGGCAGAGACAGAGAGGCAGAGACAGAGAGGCAGAGACAGAGAGGTAGAGACAGAGAGGAAGAGACAGAGAGGCAGAGACAGAGAGGCAGAGACAGAGAGAGCAGAGAGGCAGAGAGAGCAGAGACAGAGAGGCAGAGACAGAGAGGCAGAGAGAGAGGCAGAGACAGAGAGAGCAGAGACAGAGGCAGAGACAGAGAGGCAGAGACAGAGAGAGAGAGAGGCAGAGACAGAGAGGCAGAGACAGAGAGGCAGAGACAGAGAGGCATAGACAGAGAGGCAGAGACAGAGAGGCAGAGACAGAGAGGCAGAGACAGAGAGGCAGAGACAGAGAGGCAGAGACAGACAGAGGCAGAGACAGAGAGGCAGAGACAGAGAGGCAGAGACAGAGAGGCAG
The DNA here is from genome assembly GCF_020424385.1 of Procambarus clarkii. Taxonomy (NCBI): domain Eukaryota; kingdom Metazoa; phylum Arthropoda; class Malacostraca; order Decapoda; family Cambaridae; genus Procambarus; species Procambarus clarkii. The sequence continues at coordinate 11,992 of NW_025566795.1, read as the reverse complement.
AGAGAGACAGAGAGAGAGAGAGAGAGGCAGAGAGAGCAGAGACAGAGAGGCAGAGACAGAGAGGCAGAGACAGAGAGGCAGAGAGAGGCAGAGACAGAGAGGCAGAGAGACAGAGAGAGAGAGAGAGGCAGAGACAGAGAGGCAGAGACAGAGTGAGAGAGACAGAGAGGCAGAGACAGAGAGGCAGAGACAGAGAGGCAGAGACAGAGAGGCAGAGACAGAGAGACAGAGACAGAGAGGCAGAGACAGAGAGGCAGAGACAGAGAGGCAGAGACAGAGAGGCAGAGACAGAGAGGCAGAGAGAGAGGCAGAGACAGAGAGGCAGAGACAGAGAGGCAGAGACAGAGAGGCAGAGACAGAGAGGCAGAGACAGAGAGGCAGAGACAGAGAGGCAGAGATAGAGGCAGAGACAGAGAGGCAGAGACAGAGAGGCAGAGACAGAGAGGCAGAGACAGAGAGAGAGGAGACAGAGACAGAGAGGCAGAGACAGAGAGGCAGAGACAGAGAGGCAGAGACAGAGAGGCAGAGACAGAGAGGCAGAGACAGAGAGGCAGAGAGGCAGAGAGAGGCAGAGACAGAGAGGCAGAGACAGAGAGGCAGAGACAGAGAGGCAGAGAGGCAGAGACAGAGAGAGGCAGAGACAGAGAGAGACAGAGAGGCAGAGACAGAGAGACAGAGAGGCAGAGACAGAGAGGCAGAGACAGACAGAGAGGCAGAGACAGAGAGAGGCAGAGACAGAGAGGCAGAGACAGAGAGGCAGAGACAGAGAGGCAGAGACAGAGAGACAGAGAGAGAGGCAGAGAGAGAGAGAGACAGAGAGGCAGAGACAGAGAGGCAGAGACAGAGAGGCAGAGACAGAGAGGCAGAGACAGAGAGGCAGAGACAGAGAGTCAGAGACAGAGAGGCAGAGACAGAGAGGCAGAGACAGAGAGAGAGACAGAGAGAGAGACAGAGAGGCAGAGAGAGAGGCAGAGAGAGAGGCAGAGACAGAGAGGCAGAGACAGAGAGGAGAGGAGAGGCAGAGACAGAGACAGAGACAGCAGAGACAGAGAGGCAGAGACAGAGAGGCAGAGACAGAGAGGCAGAGACAGAGAGAGCAGAGACAGAGAGGCAGAGACAGAGAGGCAGAGACAGAGAGGCAGAGACAGAGAGGACAGAGAGAGGCAGAGAGGCAGAGACAGAGAGAGACAGAGAGGAGACAGAGAGGCAGAGACAGAGAGGCAGAGAGAGAGAGGCAGAGACAGAGAGGCAGAGAGGCAGAGAGAGGCAGAGACAGAGAGGCAGAGACAGAGAGGCAGAGACAGAGAGGCAGAGACAGAGAGGCAGAGACAGAGAGGCAGAGACAGAGAGGCAGAGACAGACAGAGACAGAGAGGCAGAGACAGAGAGAGACAGAGAGGCAGAGACAGAGAGGCAGAGACAGAGAGGCAGAGACAGAGAGGCAGAGACAGAGAGGCAGAGACAGAGAGGCAGAGACAGAGAGGCAGAGACAGAGACAGAGACAGAGAGGCAGAGACAGAGAGGCAGAGACAGAGAGGCAGAGACAGAGAGGCAGAGACAGAGAGGCAGAGACAGAGAGGCAGAGACAGAGAGGCAGAGACAGAGAGGCAGAGACAGAGAGGCAGAGACAGAGACAGAGAGGCAGAGACAGAGAGGCAGAGACAGAGAGGCAGAGACAGAGAGGCAGAGACAGAGAGGCAGAGACAGAGAGGCAGAGACAGAGAGACAGAGAGGCAGAGACAGAGAGACAGAGAGGCAGAGAGAGAGAGAGGCAGAGACAGAGAGGAGAGAGACAGAGAGAGAGGCAGAGACAGAGAGGCAGAGAGAGACAGAGAGGCAGAGACAGAGAGGCAGAGACAGAGAGGCAGAGACAGAGAGGCAGAGACAGAGAGGCAGAGAGAGAGAGGCAGAGACAGAGAGGCAGAGAGAGAGAGGCAGAGACAGAGAGGCAGAGACAGAGAGGAAGAGACAGAGAGGCAGAGACAGAGAGGCAGAGACAGAGAGGCAGAGAGAGAGAGGCAGAGAGGCAGAGAGAGAGACAGAGAGAGAGAGGCAGAGACAGAGAGACAGAGACAGAGAGGCAGAGACAGAGAGGCTGAGACAGAGAGGCAGAGACAGAGAGGCAGAGAGAGACAGAGAGGCAGAGACAGAGAGGCAGAGACAGAGAGAGCAGAGAGAGAGGCAGAGACAGAGAGGCAGAGACAGAGAGGCAGAGAGAGACAGAGAGGCAGAGAGAGGCAGAGACAGAGAGACAGAGAGGCAGAGACAGAGAGAGAGGCAGAGACAGAGAGAGACAGAGAGGCAGAGAGGCAGAGACAGAGAGGCAGAGACAGAGAGGCAGAGACAGAGAGGCAGAGACAGAGAGAGAGGCAGAGACAGAGAGGCAGAGACGAGAGAGAGAGAGCAGAGAGGCAGAGACAGAGAGGCAGAGACAGAGAGACAGAGAGGCAGAGACAGAGAGGCAGAGACAGAGAGGAGACAGAGAGAGGCAGAGAGAGAGAGACAGAGAGGCAGAGACAGAGAGGCAGAGAGAGGCAGCAGAGAGAGGCAGAGAGACAGAGAGGCAGAGACAGAGAGGCAGACAGAGAGGCAGAGGCAGAGACAGAGAGGCAGAGACAGAGAGGCAGAGAGAGGCAGAGACAGAGAGAGACAGAGAGAGACAGAGAGGCAGAGAGAGGCAGAGAGAGCAGAGAGAGGCAGAGACAGAGAGGAGAGGCAGAGACAGAGAGAGCAGAGACAGAGAGGCAGAGACAGAGAGGCAGAGACAGAGAGGCAGAGACAGAGAGGCAGAGAGAGGCAGAGAGAGGCAGAGACAGAGAGGAGACAGAGACAGAGAGGCAGAGACAGAGAGGCAGAGACAGAGAGGAGACAGAGAGGCAGAGACAGAGAGGCAGAGACAGAGAGGCAGAGACAGAGAGGCAGAGACAGAGAGGCAGAGACAGAGAGGCAGAGACAGAGAGAGAGCAGAGAGGCAGAGACAGAGAGGCAGAGAAAGAGAGGCAGAGACAGAGAGGCAGAGACAGAGAGACAGAGAGAGACAGAGAGGCAGAGACAGAGAGGCAGAGACAGACAGAGACAGAGAGAGAGAGAGAGAGAGGCAGAGACAGAGAGGCAGAGACAGAGAGGCAGAGACAGAGAGGCAGAGACAGAGAGGCAGAGACAGAGAGGCAGAGACAGAGAGGCAGAGACAGAGAGGCAGAGACAGAGAGAGCAGAGACAGAGAGAGAGAGAGAGGCAGAGAGAGAGGCAGAGACAGAGAGGCAGAGACAGAGAGGCAGAGACAGAGAGGCAGAGACAGAGAGAGAGAGAGAGGCAGAGAGGAGAGACAGAGAGGCAGAGACAGAGAGGCAGAGACAGAGAGAGAGAGACAGAGAGGCAGAGACAGAGAGGCAGAGACAGAGAGGCAGAGACAGAGAGGCAGAGACAGAGAGGCAGAGACAGAGAGGCAGAGACAGAGAGGCAGAGAGAGAGGCAGAGAGAGGCAGAGAGACAGAGAGGCAGAGACAGAGAGGCAGAGACAGAGAGGCAGAGACAGAGAGGCCGAGACAGAGAGGCAGAGACAGAGAGGCAGAGACAGAGAGGCAGAGACAGAGAGGCAGAGACAGAGAGGCAGAGACAGAGAGAGACAGAGAGAGAGACAGAGAGACAGAGACAGAGAGGCAGAGACAGAGAGGCAGAGACAGAGAGAGCAGAGACAGAGAGAGGCAGAGACAGAGAGGCAGAGACAGAGAGGCAGAGAGAGAGAGACAGAGACAGAGAGGCAGAGACAGAGAGGCAGAGACAGAGAGGCAGAGAGAGGCAGAGAGGCAGAGAGGCAGAGACAGAGAGGCAGAGACAGAGAGAGACAGAGAGGCAGAGAGAGAGGCAGAGACAGAGAGGCAGAGACAGAGAGGCAGAGACAGAGAGGCAGAGACAGAGAGGACAGAGAGAGAGACAGAGAGAGACAGAGAGGCAGAGAGAGAGGCAGAGAGAGGCAGAGACAGAGGCAGAGAGAGGCAGAGACAGAGAGAGACAGAGAGAGAGACAGAGACAGAGAGGAGGCAGAGACAGAGAGGCAGAGAGGCAGAGAGGCAGAGACAGAGAGGCAGAGACAGAGAGGCAGAGACAGAGAGGCAGAGACAGAGAGGCAGAGACAGAGAGGCAGAGAGAGAGAGAGAGGCAGAGAGAGAGACAGAGACAGAGAGGCAGAGAGAGAGAGAGGCAGAGACAGAGACAGAGAGACAGAGAGGCAGAGAGAGCAGAGACAGAGAGGCAGGCAGAGACAGAGAGGCAGAGAGAGAGAGAGCAGAGACAGAGAGGCAGAGACAGAGAGAGAGAGGCAGAGAGGCAGAGAGAGAGGCAGAGAGAGAGACAGAGAGGCAGAGACAGAGAGGCAGAGACAGAGAGGCAGAGACAGAGACGCAGAGACAGAGAGGCAGAGACAGAGAGACAGAGACAGAGAGGCAGAGACAGAGAGACAGAGAGAGAGGCAGAGACAGAGAGAGAGGCAGAGA
>NW_025566795.1:0-2500 GCF_020424385.1 Procambarus clarkii | reverse complement strand
GCAGAGACAGAGAGGCAGAGACAGAGAGGCAGAGACAGAGAGGCAGAGACAGAGAGGCAGAGACAGAGAGGCAGAGACAGAGAGGCAGAGAGAGGCAGAGACAGAGAGGCAGAGACAGAGAGGCAGAGACAGAGAGGCAGAGACAGAGAGGCAGAGACAGAGAGGCAGAGAGGAGGCAGAGACAGAGAGGCAGAGACAGAGAGGCAGAGACAGAGAGGCAGAGACAGAGAGGCAGAGACAGAGAGGCAGAGACAGAGAGGCAGAGACAGAGAGGCAGAGACAGAGAGGCAGAGACAGAGAGGCAGAGACAGAGAGGCAGAGACAGAGAGGCAGAGACAGAGAGGCAGAGACAGAGAGAGAGAGAGAGAGAGGCAGAGACAGAGAGGCAGAGACAGAGAGGCAGAGACAGAGAGGCAGAGACAGAGAGGCAGAGACAGAGAGACAGAGAGGCAGAGACAGAGAGGCAGAGACAGAGAGGCAGAGACAGAGAGGCAGAGACAGAGAGGCAGAGACAGAGAGGCAGAGACAGAGAGGCAGAGACAGAGAGGCAGAGACAGAGAGGCAGAGACAGAGAGGCAGAGACAGAGAGGCAGAGACAGAGAGGCAGAGACAGAGAGGCAGAGACAGAGAGGCAGAGACAGAGAGGCAGAGACAGAGAGGCAGAGACAGAGAGGCAGAGACAGAGAGGCAGAGACAGAGAGGCAGAGACAGAGAGGCAGAGACAGAGAGGCAGAGACAGAGAGGCAGAGAGAGAGGCAGAGAGGCAGAGACAGAGAGGCAGAGTCAAAGATGCAGAGAGAGAGAGCGGCAGAGACAGAGAAGCAGAGACAGAAAGGCAGAGACAGAGAGGCAGAGACAGAGAGGCAGAGACAGAGAGGCAGAGACAGAGAGGCAGAGACAGAGAGGCAGAGACAGAGAGGCAGAGACAGAGAGAGAGAGACAGAGAGGCAGAGACAGAGAGGCAGAGACAGAGAGGCAGAGACAGAGAGGCAGAGACAGAGAGGCAGAGACAGAGAGGCAGAGACAGACAGGCAGAGAGAGTCAGAGAGAGGCAGAGACAGAGAGGCAGAGACAGAGAGGCAGAGACAGAGAGGCAGAGACAGAGAGGCAGAGACAGAGAGGCAGAGACAGAGAGGCAGAGACAGAGAGGGAGAGTCAGAGAGGCAGAGAGGCTGAGACAGACAGAGACAGAGAGGCTGAGACAGAGAGGCAAAGACAGAGAGGCAGAGACAGAGGCAGAGACAGAGAGGCAGAGACAGAGAGGCAGAGACAGAGAGGCAGAGACGGAGGAGCATAGTCAGAGAGGCAGAGACAGAGACAGAGACAGAGAGGCAGAGACAGAGAGGCAGAGTCAGAGAGGCTGAGACAGAGAGGCAGACAGAGAGGCAGAGACAGAGAGGCAGAGACAGAGAGGCAGAGACAGAGAGGCAGAGACAGAGAGGCAGAGACAGAGAGGCAGAGACAGAGAGGCAGAGACAGAGAGGCAGAGACAGAGAGGCAGAGACAGAGAGGCAGAGACAGAGAGGCAGAGACAGAGAGGCAGAGAGAGACAGAGAGGCAGAGACAGAGAGGCAGAGACAGAGAGGCAGAGACAGAGAGGCAGAGACAGAGAGGCAGAGACAGAGAGGCAGAGACAGAGGCAGAGACAGAGAGGCAGAGACAGAGAGGCAGAGACAGAGAGGCAGAGACAGAGAGGCAGAGACAGAGAGGCAGAGACAGAGAGGCAGAGACAGAGAGAGACAGAGAGGCAGAGACAGAGAGACAGAGAGAGAGGCAGAGACAGAGAGGCAGAGACAGAGAGGCAGAGACAGAGAGGTAGAGACAGAGAGGCAGAGACAGAGAGAGGCAGACAGAGAGGCAGAGACAGAGAGGCAGAGACAGAGAGGCAGAGAGGAGAGGCAGAGACAGAGAGGCAGAGAGGCAGAGAGAGAGGCAGAGACAGAGAGGCAGAGACAGAGAGGCAGAGACAGAGAGGCAGAGACAGAGAGGCAGAGACAGAGAGGCAGACAGAGAGGAGAGAGACAGAGAGAGGAGAGGCAGAGAGGCAGAGACAGAGAGGCAGAGACAGAGAGGCAGAGACAGAGAGGCAGAGACAGAGAGGCAGAGACAGAGAGGCAGAGAGAGAGAGAGACAGAGAGGCAGAGACAGAGAGGCAGAGACAGAGAGGCAGAGACAGAGAGGCAGAGAGAGAGAGGCAGAGACAGAGAGAGAGACAGAGAGGCAGAGACAGAGAGGCAGAGAGAGAGAGGCAGAGACAGAGAGGCAGAGACAGAGAGGCAGAGACAGAGAGGCAGAGACAGAGAGGCAGAGACAGAGAGGCAGAGACAGAGAGGCAGAGACAGAGAGGCAGAGACAGAGAGGCAGAGACAGAGAGGCAGAGACAGAGAGGCAGAGACAGAGGCAGAGACAGAGAGAGAGACAGAGAGGCAGAGACAGAGAGGCAGAGACAGAGAGGCAGAGACAGAGAGGCAGAGACAGAGAGGCAGAGACAGAGAGGCAG
>NW_025566794.1:0-13764 GCF_020424385.1 Procambarus clarkii | reverse complement strand
GTTTATTTATTGATGGAGTGTGTACTGTCGAGGGTTACAGGTTTGAATGGAAGGTGGTGAAGGGTAGGGAAGGTGGTGATGGGTAGGGAAGGTGGTGATGGGTAGGGAAGGTGGTGAAGGGTAGGGAAGGTGGTGAAGGGTAGGGAAGGTGGTGAAGGGTAGGGGAAGGTGGTGAAGGGTAGGGAAGATGGTGAAGGAAGCGAGGGAAGGGTAGGGAGGTGGTGGAGGGTAGGGAAGGTGGTGAAGGGTAGGGAAGGTGGTGAAGGGTAAGGAAGGTGGTGAAAGATAGGGAAGGTGGTGAAGGGTAGGGATGAATATTCGTGATTCATTTATGCATAAGTTACCAAAGGAAACCCCTTCATCCCCTCGTTCTGGGGAAGACAGTCTTGCCCTCAGCCAAGGGGGAAGACAGTCTTGCCCTCAGCCAAGGGGGAAGACAGTCTTGCCCTCAGCCAAGGGGGAAGACACTTCCCCTCAGCCAAGGGGGAAGACACTTCCCCTCAGCCAAGGGGGAAGACACTTCCCCTCAGCCAAGGGGGTAGACACTTTCCCTCAGCCAAGGGGGAAGACACTTCCCCTCAGCCAAGGAGGAAGACACTTCCCCTCAGCCAAGGGGAAGACACTTCCCCTCAGCCAAGGGGGAAGACACTTCCCCTCAGCCATGGGGGAAGACACTTCCCCTCAGCCAAGGAGGAAGACACTTCCCCTCAGCCAAGGGGGAAGACACTTCCCCTCAGCCAAGGGGGAAGACACTTCCCCTCAGCCAAGGGGGAAGACACTTTCCCTCAGCCAAGGGGGAAGACACTTCCCCTCAGCCAAGGGGGAAGACACTTCCCCTCAGCCATGGGAGAAGACACTTCCCCTCAGCCAAGGAGGAAGACACTTCCCCTCAGCCATGGGGGAAGACACTTCCCCTCAGCCAAGGTGAAGATACTTCCCCTCAGCCAAGGAGGAAGACAATTCCCCTCAGCCAAGGGGGAAGACACTTCCCCTCAGCGAAGGGGGAAGACACTTCCCCTCAGCCAAGGAGGAAGACACTTCCCCTCAGCCAAGGGGGAAGACACTTCCCCTCAGCCAAGGAGGAAGACACTTCCCCTCAGCCAAGGGGGAAGACACTTCCCCTCAGCCAAGGGGGAAGACACTTCCCCTCAGCCAAGGGGGAAGACACTTCCCCTCAGCCAAGGGGGGAAGACACTTCCCCTCAGCCAAGTGGAAGACACTTCCCCTCAGCCAAGGGGGAAGACACTTCCCCTCAGACAAGGGGGAAGACACTTCCCCTCAGCCAAGGGGGAAGACACTTCCCCTCAGCCAAGGTGAAAGACACTTCACCTCAGCCAAGGGGGAAGACACTTCCCCTCAGCCATGGGGGAAGACACTTCCCCTCAGCCAAGGGGGAAGACACTTCCCCTCAGCCAAGGGGGAAGACACTTCCCCTCAGCCAAGGGGGAAGACACAGGGCGTCAAGAGAATGATATAATATTTCCTCATGGAAGCCACAACTGCGCGGACATGACTTATGGCTAGAAATATGAGGTCATTCTTCACACTGTGAGAGAGAACAGATTTTTTTGTATTTGTCAAGATGAAAAGAAATTCATGGCCTTTATTAGAGTTATAATTTTGTGTCCACAACTATACAACCATCCGAGCTTTACATATGTGTGTGTATGTGTGTGTGTGTACTCACCTAGTTGTACTCACCTAGTTGTGTCTGCAGGATCGAGCATTGACTCTTGGATCCCGCCTTTCGAGCTTCGGTTGTTTACAGCAATGACTCCTGTCCATTTCCCTATCATACCTGGTTTTAAAATTATGAATAGTATTTGCTTCCACAACCTGTTCCTGAAGTGCATTCCATTTCCCACTACTCTCACGCTAAAGAAAACTTCTAACATCTCTGTGACTCATCTGAGTTTCAAGCTTCCATCCATGTCCTCTCGTTCTGTTACTATTCCGTGTGAACATTTCGTCTATGTCCACTCTGTCAATTCCTCTGAGTATCTTATACGTTCCTATCATGTCCCCCCTCTCCCTTCTTCTTTCTAGTGTCGTAAGGCACAGTTTCCTCAGGGGCTCTTCATACCCCATCCCTCGTAGCTCTGGGACGAGTCTCGTTGCAAACCTCTGAACCTTTTCCAGTTTCATTATATGCTTCTTCAGATGGGGACTCCATGATGAGGCGGCATACTCTAAGACTGGCCTTACGTAGGCAGTGTAAAGCGCCCTAAATGCCTCCTTACTTAGGTTTCTGAATGATGTTCTAACTTTTGCCAGTGTAGAGTACGCTGCTGTCGTTATCCTATTAATATGTGCCTCAGGAGATAGATTAGGTGTTACGTCCACCCCCAGGTCTCTTTCACGCGTCGTTACAGGTAGGCTGTTCCCCTTCATTGTGTACTGTCCCTTTGGTCTCCTATCTCCTAGTCCCATTTCCATAACTTAACATTTGCTCGTGTTGAATTCTAGTAGCCATTTCTGTGACCATCTCTGCAATCTGTTCAGGTCCTCTTGGAGGATCCTGCAATCCTCATCTGTCACAACTCTTCTCATCAACTTTGCATCATCCGCAAACATCGACATGTAGGACTCTACGCCTGTAAACATGTCGTTAACATATACAAGAAATAGAATTGGTCCCAGCACCGATCCTTGTGGTACTCCACTTGTTACTGTTCGCCAGTCCGACTTCTCGCCCCTTACCGTAACTCTTTGGCTCCTTCCTGTTAGGTAGTTCCTTATCCATTCTAGGACCTTTCCCCCCACCCCCGCCTGCCTCTCGAGCTTGAACAGCAGTCTCATGTGCGGTACTGTATCAAAGGCTTTTTGGCAGTCCAGAAATATGCAGTCTGCCCAACCATCTCTGTCCTGTCTTATCCTCGTTATTTTATCATAGAATTCCAGAAGGTTTGTTAGGCACGATTTCCCTGTCCAGAAACCCATGTTGATGTTTGTTCACAAACCTAATGTTCTCCAGGTGTGCAACCAGTCGTAGCCTAATTATTCTTTCCAGTATTTTACAGGGGATGCTTGTCAGTGATACAGGTCTGTAGTTAAGTGCCTCCTCCCTATCTCCTTTCTTGAAGATCGGCACGACATTTGCCTTCTTCCAGCAACTGGGCAATTCTCCTGACATAAGTGACTCATTAAAGATCATTGCCAGAGGCACGCTGAGGGCCTGTGCTGCTTCTTTTAGTATCCACGGTGATACTTTGTCTGGTCCACTGCTTTAGTTGCATCTAGAGTTGTCAACTGTTTCATTACCTCCTCTGCTGTCACCTCTATATCTGATAGTCTTTCATCTAGGGTAACCCCTTCCAACAATGGGAGCTGCTCAGGCTCGGTAGTGAACACTCCATGGAAACTGGCATTCAGTGCCTCGCAGATTTCCTTGTCACTTTCAGTATATGCCCCCTCTGTCTTCCTTAGTCTTGTCACTTGGTCGTTCACCGACATTTTTCTACTTATATGACTGTGTAGTAACTTAGGTTGTTTTTTCGCTTTGATTGCAATATCGTTCTCATAGTTCTTTCCGATGTTCGTCTTATGTTAATGTAATCGTTCCTAGCTCTGTTGTATCTGCTTCTGTTGTCCTCTGTTCTTTGTCTTCTGTACTCCTCCACTCCCGCCTGCTGGCCATTTTTGCTTCCTGACCACTGTCTATTAAACCATGGGTTATTATATTCCTTCTTATTTTTTCCCTTTACCGTTGGTATAAATCTCTCTTCGGCCTCCTGGCATTTCTGTATGACTAGGTCCATCATATCTTGGACTGTTTTTCCTCTAATTTCTTCCTCCCACTGCACTTCACCCAGATAGTCCCTTATCCTCATATAGTCCCCTTTCCTGTAGTCAGCTCTCCTTTCCCAGATCTCTTGTCCATGGTCATAAGTTTGAATTCCATCATGTAGTCAAAGACTAGGACACAATGGTCACTGGCCCTAGAGGTATTTCATGCTCTAAATTCTCGATATCTTCTACGTTCTGGGTGAAAATCAGGTCTAATAGGCTCGGTGCATCTCCTCCTCTTTCCCTTGTGTCTTCCTTCACATTGTCTTGATTCCCAATTTATCTCTCCATGATTTAGGTCCCCCATGATCAGCAGCTTCGCTCTCATTCTGTGGGCTAGTGTTGCTGCCTTGTGTGTGTGTGTGTGTGTGTGTGTGTGTGTGTGTGTGTGTGTGTGTGTGTGTGTGTTTGTGTGTGTGTGTGTGTGTGTGTGTGTGAGTATTGGTGTATACTGGCCATAGGATTTCCTTTAGACATGTTTCATTGAATATGACTGTATATTCCGTGTTGATTATTTTCTTCATTCGAGGTAAACTAAAAGAATAATTAACTGTAGAATGTATTAAACTATTTATAAATTTACACGTTTCGAACCTACATGGTTCATTCTCAAGTGATGGGATTGTATGTTGTTGTTTTAGGTTTAGCTACTGCATGTAGCACAGGCTATAGTGAGCCTGTAATTGAGTTCGGTTACTCGCGATAACCTTGTTACTGGGATATTTGGGTTAAAGTTTTAAACTGAGGTTGGGTTTCCACCTTGTCTCACTTTTCTTCTCTGTTTCTGTTTTAGCCCACTGGTTTTAGTCTTTTGTTTTAATAACATTATCTTGATGGCGGATGTCGATGCAGTGTGACCCATTCTTCAACTGTTTTTCTAACAATTGTAGTCGCTGTGGATTGTGCATCTGATGCACCTTCTCTTGTTCGCTGAAAGTTGAGTTTGATGCGCAGGGCTTCAGTTGCTTCACATTCCAGTAAGTAGGGTAATAGCGGCGCCTCTTTATCTGTTCCACAGATATGAGATTCTTTAACTATTGGGTTTATTACCTCCCAGCAGCACTTGTAACCAAGCCCGAGTCTGTGTATGGCTACTGCAATGTCTCTGGATATCTTTCTACCAGGCTTGGAAGAGTGACTGTCTACCAGGCTTGGAAGAGTGACTTTCTACCAGGCTTGGAAGAGTGACTTTCTACCAGGCTTGGAAGAGTGACTTTCTACCAGGCTTGGAAGAGTGACTTTCTACCAGGCTTGGAAGAGTGACTTTTCTACCAGGCTTGGAAGAGTGACTTTCTACCAGGCTTGGAAGAGTGACTTTCTACCAGGCTTGGAAGAGTGACTTTCTACCAGGCTTGGAAGAGTGACTTTCTACCAGGCTTGGAAGAGTGACTTTCTACCAGGCTTGGAAGAGTGACTGTCTACCAGGCTTGGAAGAGTGACTTTCTACCAGGCTTGGAAGAGTTGTTTTTTACCCAGTGGCTTGTTCGTACCACATTGCAGTGGATCTTCCTTCCGCTACTTTGGCTCTGTAGTGGCTATTGATAGTTGAGATTATTTTCTTTTAAATATCTTAACCTATACAACAGGTAGAGCAGTGACAGTTTTTGCTAGTGATGAGTCTGCCTTTTCATTACCATCTATGCTAATGTGACTTGGTATCCAATTTAGGGTGATTGACAGCCCTAGAGCACGGGCTATAGTGAGCCCGTAAATCCTATACTGGCGGACTATAATTGTTCTTGTTGTTTAAGATTCAGCTACTAGGAACAAAAAGTTCCAAGTAGCACGGGCTATGGTGATCCCGTAGTGAACTTACCTGGCACAGGAGCGGGGCTGTAACTTGCGGACTATATGTTGCTGTTGTTACAGATTTAGCTACTCAGAACGAAGTGTCCATATAGCACGGGCTATGGTGAGCCCCGCAAGCGGACTATACTAGACGTATTGGATTTATACCATGAGGGAGGTCAGGTACATAATACAAATAAGTGAGGAGTACGACGTACAGAAGGGAAGAATAGGGCATAAATGTGGGACGTAAATGGGGACGAATTAATGGGAACTAAGAGAGGGAGGCACATATAGAGATTAATCAGGTGTAGTGGAGGTGGCGTCTTGAGCAGTGTCGTCTACTTGGGAACATCTTCGTGTTCCGGTCTTGTTCTTACTCTCATGGTGGGTACTCTGGGTATACACCCCACAGTAACATGTGTACACTGAGAGGTATACACCCCACAGTAACATGTGTACACTGAGAGGTATACACCCCGCTTTTGGGTGTATGTACACTGTGAGTTTAGTTTAGTACTGGACTATGTTCAGGACTTAATAACCCTCCAGAGGTTGACAGTCCTTAAGCCCCAACACCAAACTTGTTGGATAGTCAGAAACGTATTGTTGTGGGATTAATAACCCTCCAGAGGCTAATAGACTTTAAGCCCCATTAGGGGGCCTCGTAGCCTGGTGGATAGCGCGCAGGACTCGTGATTCTGTGGCGCGGGTTCGATTCCCGCACGAGGCAGAAACAAATGGGCAAAGTTTCTTTCACCCTGAATGCCCTGTTACGTAGCAGTAAATAGGTACCTGGGAGTTAGTCAACTGTCACGGGCTGCTTCCTGGGGGTGGAGGCTTGGTCGAGGACCGGGCCGCGGTGACACTAAAGCCCGAAATCATCTCAAGATCTCTCAAGATCTCAAGATCTCTGCCATCACCAAACCGAGAAAATGATACTATTTAGGACCAAATGACAAGCAATTAAAAAAAATAATCTCTACCTGTGTCGCTATGAACCACCTTACCCGAGTTTGTTGAGCTGTCTCATTGGATGGTTTCTTGAGGCTCATTTACATATGAACAAGAATATGTTTATCCGCAGAAGACAGCTAAATATAACGCGTGTCTCGTCTTGTCCACTAATACGTCTCATATGTACATTCCTCCGTGGCAGAGCAAAGTAGCAAGTGCTCGACCCTCTGAACACCTGCTCAGATTTTGTGTATTCAATATTTAAACACATTTGTGTCGTTTTTAACTCACCTTCAGTATTTTTTTTAAGCCAGAAGGAAGTAAATTTTCTTCATCTTAAGAAAATATAACTGCCGGTTATCGCACAATTTATGGTAATTATATTTAGTGTCTCACAATACTGAGGATTATCCAACGTTATGTTGCAATTATCTTGCTAATGAAAAAATCCTTATGAAATGGGTTCATTACAAGTAATTGGCACGCGGCTGCCAACGATTAGTTCAACAACAGTCACAGCCTTACACCAGCGACGTTAGCATCCTGCCCCTCTTCCCTGGAACTCTTACCTCCTGGTGTGTGTGTGGAATTTCGAACAGAACCCGATCGTTCTTGAGGGGGGGGTTGTACAAAAGGGTCGAACCCAACCGTCCTATGACATTCCCCACGCAATCACAAGTCACCCTGCAGAGTTCCGTGAGGGCCAGAAGCAAGCGTTTATGACCTGTTTATGACCTATAATCTCGGACAAACAAATATTCTCTCAATAGATACAAATTTAGCCTACAGCAAAATTTTTTATTCATTTATTCCAGAAAAGTCACACAATTGCAAGATTAATCTCTACCTGTGTCGCTATATTATCATTGCAGTTCTTTGGAATGTCAAGAAATACACAGGTGTTTATTAAACATTTAAGAAAGACCCCTAAGAGACATATAGATGGGCTGACAGACAGTTTCTGCGTCCGATGTTTAAGGTTGAAAGAACCAATAGTGAACGGACTGTCATCAATACCATTTTCTGGTTCCATTAAAGCTTGCTCAACCATTCGAAAGGACACAGTGTGCAGATATTAAACATTGTGGACAAGACTTACACAGGTCACACAAACAGCTTGATTAAGGTCAGATTCATTCGCATCTGTCCTTTACTTAACATTCTTTTACGGGAATTATCTATGATGTTCGTCTCCTTTTGCGTGAACATTTTCTGTTTCAGATTTCAAACAATTTGGATCTGGAAAAGAAGCTATTAACAACTTTTAATCTCACACTATTATCTTTCTCTTCCTTAATCCTAATATAATTGCTCGGTAATTTTGTGGTCTGGGATTTCGTGTGATCTGAGGACAACCAACTATATGGGGCAACAAGACATTTCTGATGCAGCCAGACATTTCTGATGCAGTCAGACATTTCTGATGCAGCCAGACATTTCTGATACAGTCAGACATTTCTGATGCAGCCAGACATTTCTGATACAGTCAGACATTTCTGATACAGTCAGACATTTCTGATACAGTCAGACATTTCTGATACAGTCAGACATTTCTGATGCAGCCAGACATTTCTGATACAGTCAGACATTTCTGATGCAGCCATATCTCTGGAGCAGGCAGCCAGCCATCTATGGGCCAACCAGCCATCTCTGGGGCAGCCAGCATCTTTCCATAGCTTATGACAAAAAGACAAATCTATATTAGAATTGCATGAGATGAATCCAACCAATCTTCCTTCCTCTCCTATTTGGAGTACAAGGGTCACTCTTGTACTCTTGGGGAGCCGGTGGCTAAGCGGACAGAACACTGGACGCGTGATCCTGTGGTCCCGGGATCGATCCCGGGCGCCGACGAGAAACAATGGACAGAGTTTCTTTCACCCTGATGAATTGTAACAGGCAGTCTATAAATATATAATTTAGGATTTTATTGAGGGCGCCTGACAGCTAGGTGGACAGCGCTTCGGATTCGTAGTCCTGAGGTTCTGGGTTCGATTCCCCGGTGGAGGCGGACATAAATGGGCAAAATGTTTCTTTTACCCTGATGCCCCTGTTACCTAGCAGTAAATAGGTACCTGGGAGTTAGTCAGCTGTCACGGGCTGCTTCCTGGGCGTGGAGGCCTGGTCGAGGACCGGACCACGGGGATACTAAGCCCCCGAAATCATCTGAAAATAACCTCAAGATAACCATCATCCCTGTCCTAACTTGCACTGACAGATGTAAACAAGTCATTAGCTCACTTCTTCATTACACTAACAAATTCTTACATACAAATACATTTTTTTTATTTTTTAAGTAATAAAGTTCTCCATTTAGAGGCCACTTTGTTCCCTATTGACAAGGACAGGAAGCCTGTTATACTTACCAAGGTCTTACTAGCTACTTCTTGACCTTCATCTGAATGCAACCCACAACAGTTGGCTAAATCCAAGGTACCTATTTACTGATAGGTGAACATGTGCATCAGGTGAAAGGAAATGTGGGAAAACGTTTCTTTCCGGGCTCGGGAATAGAACTCGGTCCCAACTGGGTTATCTACTACGCAATAGGACGACTTATTCAGATGTTGTCATCATTATCAGCATCACCTTGGGAGATGAGATATATCTCAGGTGACCATAAGAGGAAGATTATCATCACTGATGGTCTTACACCCATAGATGAGACCAGTTAGATCATCATCAATGAGAAAGTGAGTAATATGAGACTTTCCTCTCCCTTCCCTTGATAGAAAATTACATTCATCATACAGAGAAGGACTACTCAAGTTCTCAGCCTCTATGAAGGCACTAACATGCATCTTGTCGAGGTAAAGTCCACTACCACCATGAGGTGAGCATCATGATATGAGGTAGATATTGCATCATGATATGAGGTAGATATTGCATCATGATATGAGGTAGATATTGCATCATGATATGAGGTAGATATTGCATCATGATATGAGGTAGATATTGCATCATGATATGAGGTAGATATTGCATCATGATATGAGGTAGATATTGCATCATGATATGAGGTAGATATTGCATCATGATATGAGGTAGATATTGCATCATGATATGAGGTAGATATTGCATCATGATATGAGGTAGATATTGCATCATGATATGAGGTAGATATTGCATCATGATATGAGGTCATCTTAGATATTGCAGTCAACTCAATTCCACAGTTGCTGTTGCAGGTCCAATAAGGCATATGAACACTTATAATAAAAAAAAAATCCGAGCACCATTAGAGAAGATGACCAACACAATGCGTCTTGAGATGAATCTCAAGGATTGAGATTCTCTCAAGGATTGAGATTCTCTCAAGGACTGAGAGCATTGATAACATGTAGCATTGATAACTACATGTTATACCACAGGATAGCAGTACCACCATATATGATCTTCCAGGACCTGACCAGTTATCAGGCTTTTCAGTGGTGACAGTGTGAAAAGACTTATTTACAAATTTGAAGAGGGTTTTCAAATTCAGTCGACTTTACCAGTGCTCAGTCAGAATAAGAATAATATCACATATACCAAATAGCCTTTTGACATACTCATACCTCTGGGGGCTTAACTCATCACAGTTGAATGTAATAACATCTTAATCTACTTCATTGTTCTCTACTTTAATATTGGTTATTCCTGGTTTTCTAATATTCCCATAGGGAGCCGGTCGGCCGAGCGGACAGCACACTGGACTTGTGATCCTGTGGTCCTGGGTTCGATCCCAGGTGCCGGCGAGAAACAATGGGCAGAGTTTCTTTCACCCTATGCCCCTGTTACCTAGCAGTAAAATAGGTACCTGGGTGTTAGTCAGCTGTCACGGGCTGCTTCCTGGGGGTGGAGGCCTGGTCGAGGACCGGGCCGCGGGGACACTAAAGCCCCGAAATCATCTCAAGATAACCTCAAGATAGTTCTTAAGCACACATCTTCAAGCCAAGATCTATAAGTCAGCAGCATCCATGCCCCCTCTTGTCATCTTAGAAAAAACAATGTACCTATTGGGATTCATAGAACTTTGGTTTACTGGTGTTTACATTGACTCCATTTGTCTCTG
The DNA here is from genome assembly GCF_020424385.1 of Procambarus clarkii. NCBI lineage: Eukaryota > Metazoa > Arthropoda > Malacostraca > Decapoda > Cambaridae > Procambarus > Procambarus clarkii. Next base: position 3,179 of record NW_025566794.1, on the reverse strand, counting down.
TAATTCTCAAGCTTGCCAGGTGTACTGAGGCGAAATACACATAGACTGGTAAATCAGAGGTTCCCAAGGTTTCAAAACACCCGCATCAACAATACTCTTCCCTACAAAGAACCCCAACCACTTGGGCTGGACGGTAGAGCGACGGTCTCCCTTCATGCAGACCGGCGTTCAATCCCCGACCGTCTAAGTAGTTGGGGCACCATCCCTTTCCCTCCGTCCCATCCCAAATCCTTATCCTGACCCCCTTCCCAGTGCTATATATTCGTAATGACTTGGCGCTTTTCCATTAATATTATTATATTCCCTACAAAGGATGTCTATAGAGGAAATAAAGGCCCGATTCAATGACACGCGACGCTTCATTCCTCATTTTCCTTTAATGTTTCCATCGATCGTCAGCCGAGGTCATTAGCCGAGTCCGAGGTCATTAATGAGGCAAGAGAGTGGTTCGTCCTCATTAACGCGACCTGTCCTCACCTTAGGCTCTTTCCAGGCAGCGGCCGACCCAAAAAGGCTATTTATAATTAGGTGTTTACGTGCTGTTAGTGACCCCTTGTGTTTTGCAGTACGTGGGTGAAGCATTTATTGAGAAGCAGTTCGAACACCGCAGGAAAGTGAATCAATGTTCGAGAAAAGTTCGAACGTCAAAAGTTGGAAGTCGAGTATAATTTATTTATTTTTATTGGCGAATAGAGGGTTTGGCAGCTTTGTTAACGAGCATTTGGGCTTGCTTTATGAGGACGAATTACCTTACTTTGTTTATGAGGACGGACTGCTTCTCTGTGTTTATGAGGACGGACTGCTTCTCTGTGTTTATGAGGACGGACTGCTTCTCTGTGTTTATGAGGACGGACTGCTTCTCTGTGTTTAGCTTCTCTGTGTTTATGAGGACGGACAGCTTCTCTGTTTATGAGGACGGACTGCTTCTCTGTGTTTATTCTCTTCTCTGTGTTTATGAGGACGGACTGCTTCTCTGTGTTTATGAGGACGGACAGCTTCTCTGTGTTTATGAGGACGGACTGCTTCTCTGTGTTTATGAGGACGGACAGCTTCTCTGTGTTTATGAGGACGGACTGCTTCTCTGTGTTTATGAGGACGGACTGCTTCTCTGTGTTTATGAGGACGGACTGCTTCTCTGTGTTTATGAGGACGGACTGCTTCTCTGTGTTTATGAGGACGGACTGCTTCTCTGTGTTTATGAGGACGGACTGCTTCTCTGTCTTTATGAGGACGGACTGCATAAATAATGAACAAATGCATGTTATTCCAGCTGACAAACCTCCTCCACTTCATGAATGGAAACTGTGCACTGTGTACTCTCATAGTACTGTGTACAGAGTACACTGTGTACTGTGTACTCTCAACTGACAACATTCGAACCTTACTTGAACAACGCTTTATTCTATTCCTGTGTTCGAATCGCACCTTTCTAAATGCTTCATCCACGTGCTACAATTACAAATAATTGCCAACAGAGCCAAAACACCTAACGTAACCTGATCTAACTGTACACGAAATTATAATATATAATAGGATGACTTTATATGGAAAAACAATTTTGATTTTAAACAAAGGTGCTTTCAAGCTAACGATCGTCTCTGAGGTTGGCTACAGTTTGGGCCAGCACGGCCCGAGGGATGGATTTTCCGAGGAAGGGTGTGGTGGAGGGAAGGGAAGGGAAGGGAAGAGAAGGGAAGGGAGCGTGGGGCTTCGACTTTCCCATATTCAACAGCACCATTCCCTCGGGTGCCATTCGGTAGTTGCTTAGCTTGTGGCGACGACTTGAAGTGCATTGCGAATAGGAGATGGGTCAAGAAACCAGCGGCCAGATTCACGAAGCAGTTACGCATGTACTTTCTAACGTGTACATCTTTCCTCAATCTATGACGGCTTTGGTTACATTTATTAAACAGTTTACAAGCATGAAAACTTGCCAATCAACTGTTGTTATTGTTATAAACAGTCTCCTGGTGCATCGGAGCTCATTAACTGTTTAATAATTGTAAACAAAGCCGCCAAAGATTGAGAAAAGATGTACAGGTTCGTAAGTGCTTGCGTAACTGCTTCGCGAATCTGGCCCCAGTTGTATTGACTGATTGACGAAGATTAACGCCACCCAAAAGGTGGCACGGGCATGAATAACCCATAAACCAGCTGTCTTGTTTGGTGTCCGTGTTGATATTCCAGCTGGTCTCATGACCTACGTTCAGTCGAAGTCGATCTGTTGTTGAGTAGTAGAGAAATGGAATGCCTTAGGAAGTAATGTGGTGGAGGCTGACTCCATACAGAGCTTCAAGTGTAGATATGCAACCCGTTCTCGCAAATTCGTAAAGTCAATATTGACTTATTAACTACGTGCATAGGTGATATACTAAACATAATAGATACCCCTAAAAATATTCATAGAAACACCGACCTTACCTAACCTTGTTAGTATCTTAAGATAAGCATCTATTGCTTCGTAATTACAATATTACTTAACCTATACCTATTATAGGTTAGGTAATAATTGTAATTACGAAGCAATAAGATGCTTATCTTAAGATACTAACAAGGTTAGGTAAGGTCGGTTTTTTCTATGAATCTTTTTAAGGGTATCTATTATGTTAAGTATGTCACCTATGCACATATTTAATAAGTCAATATTGACTATTAAATTTGCGAGAACGGGTTGAGATATGATAGAGCCCAGTTGGCTCCAGGAACCTGTACATTAGTTGTTTGACCGTTGAGAGGCGGGACCAAAGAGCTAGAGCTCAACCCCCGCAAACACAACTAGGTAAGTACAGGAAGCAGCTCCGTAACAGCTGTCTTACTCCCAGGAACCTATGTATTGCTAGGTAACAGAGGCATCAGGGAGAAAAAACTTTGCCCATTTGTTTCTACCTGGTCCGGGAATCGAACCCGGGCTACAGAATTACGAGTCCTGCGCGCTGATCGCTCAGCTACCAGACCCCGGATGTGTACTTGTGTGTGTGTGTATATTCACCTAGTTGTGTTTGCGGGGGTTGAGCTCTAGCTCTTTGGTCCCGCCTCTCAACGGTCATGTGTGTGTGTGTGTGTGTGTGTGTGTGTGTGTGTGTGTGTGTGTGTGTGTGTGTGTGGTGTGTGTGTGTGTGTGTGTGTGTGTATGTTTACCTACAAATTATGAATTAATCAGGACTAAACCCGTTTTCTCC
>NW_025566793.1:30000-32868 GCF_020424385.1 Procambarus clarkii | reverse complement strand
AGCTCACACCAACGAAAATTCCAGGCCTTGTGGAGGATTTATCAGAAGCTGAAGGTGATGTAGAGGTATTGGAGGAAGATTTTGGAACCCACAACGATTATAGTGTACCTAGAGCTAGAGGGAATGATACGGCAACGAGTGATGAGGAGACTGAGGCCCTCACCGAGGAAGAGGAGGCACCGCGACCCCCTCCTCCTCCTCCATCTCGGCGCACACGTGGTGCATCTAGGCTACCTAGAAAAGTAGCTACCAGACATGTTACTCGTCGTAGGAACACACGACAAATTGCGCCAAGTGATTCTGAAAGTATAAGTGATGAGGAAAGTGATGAGGATTCATTCGAGCCTGCTGAAAGGCGTACACGTACAGTACGTACTCGGCAGGCTGGGGCTGGTGAGGGCTGGAGTCGTAGCAATACTTCTCCAGTTGTTGATGATTTTACTGGAAATCCTGGACTGAAAATTCCCAAGCCTACTAGTGCACTGGCTTATATTCAATTGTTCATCACGCGTGCCCTCCTTGAGTTCTTTACCGTTGAAACAAATTTGTACGCCTCGCAGTTATTCCGGATGGCCAATGAAAATGTATCAGATATTTGGACCCCAGTGAAGGTGAGTGAAATGTCGCGATTCCTAGGACTGTTCATATTGATGGGCATAATTAGGCTCCCAACTATGAGGATGTATTGGCAAACAGCAAAGCCATGGCATGCTCGTTTCTTCAGCTTGTTCATGCCGTCCAGACGATTCCAGCATATAAACCAGTTTTTCGACACATTCAATACCAATGCAGTGCCCGTGAACAATCGTGATAAGTTGATAAAAGTGAGACCAGTGATGGATACTTGAAAGAGAGGTTTGCTCAAGTTTACATCCCCAAGAAAGAGTTGTGTTTGGATGAGGGTACAATGGCATGGCGAGGCCGACTATCCTTCAAAGTGTACAATCCAAACAAACCAGACAAGTATGGTGTGAAACTTTATATGCTTGCTGAATCTGTCTCTGGGTACATATATGACTTTGACGTATACTCAGGTATTGGTAAGACGATAGTGGATACAGTAACGGGGTTGATGCAGCCTTTAGTGAACCAGGGTTACCATTTGTACATGGGTAATTACTACAACTCGGTTACCCTGACAGAAACATTGAGAGAACTTGGGGTGTACACATGTGGCACAATTAGAATGCTACGTGGCGCCCCAAGGTATTGCAAGCTCTAGCCAAGGGTAAACTTCCACTGGATACCACAGTATACCGCCGCAAAGATAATACTTTCATTCTCCTGTGGAAAGACAAGCAAGTGGTTTCAATCATTACCAACATCCACAATGCAGACACTCAGCGAGTTCAGCGTAGGAAGCGAATTCGCAACCGAGACGGAACAAGTGGAATACAACAGGTAACAGTGAACAAACCGACTGCAATTTGCGAGTACAATAAGTTCATGAAAGGTGTGGACCACTTCGATCAAATGGTTAAATATTACCATTTTACCAGGAAAACTCACAAGTGGACCAAAAAGATTACCTTTTATTTCCTGCAAATGGCATTGCATAATGCCTATGTTTTGTACAAATACAACACAACTGATCGAAAAAAGCTAACATTGCTACAGTTCCACGAAGTGACAATCTGGGCCCTATTGCACTGGGACACAGAGGAGTGGCCTAAAACAACATCATCATCTCAACACTTGCGGCACTCTCCAGACATAAATGATGACACACCTCCTGGCAATGCTGACGCCATGCCAACTCCCGGACCATCTGGTGTGAGGCGGCCTTTGTTCACTACACCACCTCAAGATGAAGCAGACAACGAATCTGAACCCGACATGTCTGCCACACTGCCAGTTGACGAAACTGTTTTGTCAGATGAATCTGACTCTCCTGCAACTCCTGTTACACCTCCAGCGAGAGGACCTGGCCGCCCTATTGTTGATTCAGAAAATCGCATGAACTACAAACTGAAACATGAAATTTACAGACTGCCCAAACGTCTCAAGTGTCATGCATGCGCACGGTCCGGTAAAAGGAAGGACACGAACTATGGATGCAAGACCTGTGGTGTTGCACTGTGTGTTGTTCCCTGCTACACCAATTACCACCGGAAACAGGTGTATTGGGTGGTGAAGAAGTAACCACCCGCAACAGCTTCACTCCACCTACAAACCATCTGTTGAGCAACTTCAGGAATGAAGAACCTGAAGAAGGTGGAGTGAAGAACAAATGCTCAACTTACTGTTCCACAACCAGCCTTCCCTTGGTAAGTACACCTATTTGGTCCAAGTTTGTGTAGTATAATTTAGCTCATAGAACATTCTATTGCGAAAACATTGCCACAAAAATGAATGACATACATACAATAATAATATCAGAACAGTGAAATAAGTATAAACTTTCAAAGCAACGTTTCGCGCATGTGTCGTCCGGTCACTGTTACCAGGTAACAGTGCACCCACTTCCCACACTCTTGCGGGTGGGCCGGGACCATTATTCTACGATTATATTCATATCACCGTGTTGGGAATTTTATTGGGAGTCCATTGATACCAAAATTAAGGCTGTAGGACAATTGTAGAGGTGATAATAATCCCAAGAGTAAAAACATTTTGTTGCTGTTGAGCGCTCACGGCGACTCATCTTCGTAGTTATTTATTTCATGCTGGTATCTCTATATCTTTCGTGACTTTTTTTACTGATGTTCTTCTAGAGAATGTTATTGCGAACACGTTGGTACCAAAATGAAATACGTAGCATGAAAACTAAGGTCAGAAAAGTAAAAAGAGTATACACATTTTTGTTTTTACACTTAAGCGATAAAAACGCCGCACATACGGTTGGCTGAGTGACCTTCGCCGAGAGCG
>NW_025566793.1:0-25000 GCF_020424385.1 Procambarus clarkii | reverse complement strand
CATCCAGCATTATCCACAGCCTACCACCAGGAAGCAGCTCCTGCGCTTCCTTGGTCTTGCCTCCTACTACCGTAGGTTTGTGAAGAATTTTAGTACGGTAGCAACACCATTAATTACTTTAACCAGTCCCAAGCAACGGTATAATTGGACCATGCAGCAAACCGTTGGTTTCGAACAACTCAAATTCCTCCTCTGTTCTAATCCTATTCTCGCCTCGCCAGATATCACCAAGCCTTCATCCTTCATGTCGACGCCAGTGGTACCGGCATCTGGGTTTCCTGATGCAGCAACGAGGCGAGGAGGTTCTACCTGTCAGCTACTACAGCTACAAGTTGAAACCCCACCAGAGGAACTACAGCACTATCGAGAAGGAGCTACTCTCCATCGTCCTGAATCTCCAGCACTTTGCTCCATACCTACAAGGTGCCAGGTCTACCACCATCTTCTCAGACCACAATCCTCTCCGCTTCTTACATCAAGCCCAATTCAATAACCAACGTCTTCTACGATGGGCTTTATATCTGCAAGATTTCAACCTGGAGATCTGCTATATCAAGGGTTCTGACAACATCATAGCCGACGCCCTCTCCAGAGTCTATGAATTAGAAGCAACTCCAACTATCACTCCACCACATGAAGACGTAACTTCTTCCAGAACTGCAGGCTTCGGGGGAGAGTTGTGACGATAATCTCTTTCAAGAGAGATTGAGCCTGCTCTTCCCTACACATTTACGTCGTTCAAGTACAAGATACTATATTGAAGATACGTCCACCAGTATCACCAAACGTTTTGCCCAGGAAGCAAAGCGTACCATGCACAACCCGACACACCGGCTACCGCCCGCCGTCAACCAGCAAACTGCTCATTCTCCACCTGCCTGTTGCTGATTGGCTGGTGTGTCGCCGCACCTGCACTCACGCCACTCCATGAGTAGACGTCTGGGCCAGCAGCACGCCGTCTCCTCAGAATATCTCTGTGCTCCTTGGAGTTGACATCTCTCTATAGTAGACAAGCCTTGGCTGTCGTGTACTAAGGGAGGTGGCAGCTTGAAGCCAGTATTCTCAGCACCTCACCTCACTGATTTATTTTACTTGCACTTGTTTGTCTTAGAGTAAATTTGTCACTGCCAGTAATTATTCATGTTGTTTTGTTTGTTGACTTGTTTTGAATTTTACGAAATTGTCTTTATTCATATCTTGTTTTCTAGAGTAATTAAAATTTCATTGTTTATACTTTGAGTTTTGTGTGTCTTCCCATTACCTTACCACAGACAAAAGGACAAACTTCTCTTTTTTTTTGTTATGTGACGAGGCCCTGCCCCCAGCTTTTGAAACAGCCGAACACCAACGCTTTACCGTCACATTTCATGGGGGCCTGTCCCCGGAGCTTCACTCAGGTACTGGTACCAGATCGTAAATTTGTGGTAAGCGTATTTGGCTTTGGTAAAGTAACTTTTCACTATTTTCAATATTCAATTTTATTTTCATATGGTGTTGTGTGTATTGTGCATTCCGAGAGTAGCATATGGTGAAGGTGAGACAACTTTGGATTACGTGGTGACTGTAGGCCTCAGTCATTCTCTTAATTGGTCATCTCTCCCTCTGCGTTATTACTCGTGTTTACCATCTTTTGTCCCTAGGATATTTCTCATATTTTCGGCAGATCATCATATTGGTACCCTGGTACTGTGGTCTGTCCCCGGGTCAAGTGCACCTAATCTTCTGCAATCCGACGGTAGGAGGATAAAGAGGGCCATAGTTCCTCTCGCACGAAGTTTAGTTGCTGAATTGGGACCTCAGCAGCAGTTCTCGTCACCAGTTGACACCTCGCACCCCTACACGTCGGTCAGAGATGATGATATTTACATTGGTAGGGAATTGGCCTTCTTTTTACAGAGCACAAAAGTTCGCTAATTCTGTAAGTATCATATTAATTTCAGTGGGAAAAACTTGCTTATGTCCTATAGAGACTCGGCAAGGTATGCCTACATTCTTTTACTACCTAATTCACTTTTGAGGCAATTAATTGTTTCATTTGTTTTAGAAACTCAGTTTCGCTTATTTAGTAGGATTTTCTTGCCCTTATCCTCTTACATTGAGTACCGGGTACAAGATTTCCTGCGACCTTGATTTATTAATCATTTATCATCTTGAAATTAACATTAATTGTTAACGATTCCACAGGATAGTTACCAGTTGCCACGTTGTCCTGTTTCTGACATTCACCATATCACAACAGTATATTCGTTGTGCATTTATTTGCTAATTTCACCATGTTTCGTCTCCAAGCTTTCCGTGCAGATCCAGCAGGTGAAATAGGGACCTTAAGTCGTGCCAAGAGGACTGAATTACAAACTCTTGCACATGAGTATCAACTAGAAGTTCCCTACCAAGCCAACAAAAATGAACTACATAACCTGTTAGTGGATCATCTCTTAGAGGAAGGTAAGATTGACTCTGAAACTCACGAAACTTACTTTATTGCAGATAAACCTGATTTGGCAACTCTGAAACTCAAACTAGAGCTGGCCAAGATCGAAAGAAAACAGCAAAGGGAAGCAGCTGCCATACAAAAAGAAGCTCTACAAATAAATGAACGAGAAGCTGCCTTGAAGAAAGAAGAACAAGAACGTGAGATTGCAATACTCCGTGAGCGGGAACGAATACAGCTTGAAACAAAACAACGCCAATTGGAGATGCAACGCGACCATGACAAACAACAAGCAGCTCTGGCTATGGAATGTCGTCAACAAGAATTCGCGTTGGAAACTACACACCTCGCTCAACGCCAGCAAGCTACCGCCAGTCTTCCTGTCAGTTTCAATATCTCGCATGCAAGTAAGTTAATGCCACCACTCGTAGAGACAGAAGTTGATGTATTTATTACCACCTTTGACACCCTTGCTAATCAACTTAGTTGGCCTGCCGACCAATGGGCAACCCTTCTCAGAGTACATCTCACAGGTAGAGCTGCAGTTACACTCAGTACTTTGGAGACTGAGAATGACTACCAGACTCTGAAACAAGCAGTGTTGGACGCCTACCTTCTCTCCACCGAAAGTTATCGAAGGAAATTCCGTGACCACCTGAAGGCAAGTACCACTACCTTTCTCGAATTTGCTAATACCAAAAGGAGATATTTTGTGAAAAGGCTGGAAGCAGCACATGTCTCTACCATTGCAGAACTCGTTAACCTCATGCTAGTTGAAGAATTCTTGAGGCGTGTACCGCCTCCTGTCCGTTTATATTTAGCAGATAAAGAAGAAACCGACTACCTAAAGTGTGCTAAGTCGGCTGACACTTACAGCCTCATCCACCGGCTGACACCAGAACCACCTTCCAGTAAGAAGTCTTGGTACAGTTACGAGAAAGTGAGTACCGATCAAGCTGGCTCGCAATTGTACTGTAAGTATTGTAGACTCTATGGACATACCATAGATAAATGTGGTAAGTCTCAGTACAAAGGAAATACTGAATCTACTAAACCCAAACAGACTCCTCCTAAGTCCGGTAAGCCTGTGATGAATGTTGGTGTTCATGTTAATGATCTTTCTCTTTTCTGTAAACACCTGTATACTGGAACTGTCTCTACCAACGGTTCAAATCCGGAGGGACGTTTCAAACTGAAGATCTTGAGGGACACAGCGGCTCTTCAATCAATTATTTTGAAATCAGCTGTGCCCAATATCGCCCACACCGGAGAAACCGTCTTCATCACTGACCTCACTGCTACCACTCCTTATCCTCTCGCCAGAGTCCACCTGGATTGTCCCTTCGTGACCGGAGAAGTCCAAGTCGCCATCAGGGAAAAGCCTTTTCCCATGCCTGGAGTGCAACTTCTCCTGGGCAACGACTTGGCAGAAGACCTGCAACCGACCAACCTGATCGTCATGGACAAACCCCAGGTGTGTACCTCTGTAATGGATAATCCCATCTTTGAGTATGTTCCAGCAAAGGTTCAAGAGAGTGATGAAGTTTCTCCTCCGGTTTTAGTGACCACCCGTGCACAAGCTGCACGACCACAGCCAGCTGACTCTACTGCTACCGCTGTCCCTCAAGACCCTCAGAAACTACCCCCGAATCTGACCAAGTTGGAGTTCCGTAAGTTACAGAGGGAAGATCTTACCTTGACACCATTATTTTTCCAGGCTGAGACTCAACCTGACAGTATTCCTGGGTTCTTCCTAGAGAACGAGTTGCTCTACCGCAGATATAGACCCAGTAAACTGAAGGAGGAGGACGATTGGGCCAACGTCGAACAACTAGTGATTCCTGCCAGCCTGAGGCCCACTATTCTACACCTGGCCCACGGAGCACTCTCCCACTACGGATTTAACAAGACTTACCATGGAATCCGTCAAGACTACTACTGGCCAGGTATGGTAAATAGCGTCAAACAGTGTCATACATGTCAGATGGCAGGTAAACCGAACATCTCTATCCCCAGAGCACCACTGACTCCCATACAGGTGCCTGCGGAACCTTTCCACAGACTTATTATAGACTGTGTTGGTCCTTTACCTCGGACCAGTTCAGGTAACGCCTATATCTTAACCATCCTGTGTCCTACCACCAGATTCCCCATAGCAGATCCAGTAAAGAACATTACGGCTGCTACGGTTGTGAAACACTTCTTGAAGATCTTCACCCAGTATGGATTTCCAAGGGAGGTTCAGAGCGACTGTGGCACCAACTTCACCAGTGATCTCTTCAAGAGGACACTGGAAGAGTTCAACATCACACAGGTATTGTCCAGCCTCTATCATCCTGCTTCACAGGGTTCTCTTGAGCGTAGTCATAAGACTATTAAAGCACTCCTGAAGAAGTTTTGTAATGAAACCTCTAAGGATTGGGATAAGCAAATTGACCTGATAATGTGCATCTATAGAAGTCTTCCCAATGAGTCTCTAGGAGTATCTCCTTATGAGATGCTCTACGGACGTAAGTGCCGTACTTCTCTCAAAGCTTTCAAAGACTCTCTACGTGATGCCACCTTCAGTGAGCATCAGAATGTGCCCCAGTTTCCTCAAAACCTACAACACATTCTAGAGAGGGTGTATAACTTTGCCAAGGATAATCTATTGAAAGCACAGGAGAGGATGAAGACTCATTACGACCAGACCAGCAAAGTAAGGAAATTTAAACCAGGAGACTTCGTGCTTGCCTATTTCCCTATCTCAGGTTCTCCTTTGCAAAACAGGTTTTCAGGACCCTACCGCATCAAGGAGTGCAGAAACAACCACAACTACGTTCTAGAGACTCCAGATAGGCGGCGGAAGACCCAGTTGTGCCACGTCAACCTCCTGAAGCAGTATCAAGGTACTCCTCCCACTGTAATGATAACATATTCTTCCTTTAAAGGCCCATACATCCACAGTGAGACCTTCCCTGCTTCTCCTCCCGAAAGCACTGACACGGAGTCAGCGTTTTCCAATTCGGAAATCCTAACTGATCTTCATAATTATTTTCAGGACAATCATAGTGCACCTCTCATCAAGATCTTCAAAGAACATCAGGAGTTGTTCCGAGATGATCCACAAGAGTGTAATGTTACCCAGCACGACATCCAACTGCTCCCTGACACCCGGCCGATTCGTCAACCCTTCTACCGAATCAGCCCGAGCAAGAAGGAAGTCATGTGTGCTGAGGTGCACTACCTCTTGGATCATGGACTGGCTACACCTTGTGAGTCCCCCTGGGCCTCAACCTGTATCTTGGTGCCAAAACCCCAAGGTAAGGTGAGACTTTGCACTGACTACCGTAAATTAAATAATGTGACTGTCAAGGATGCATACCCCTTGCCACGGATAGATGACATTCTTGACGCCATTGGTAATGCCCAGTACTTGTCCCAAGTGGACTTGCTCAAGGGGTATTATCAAGTGTGTCTAACAGAGGCAAAGAGTGTGTCAAAGCCCTTTGGACTTTTCAGGTATGAACGCCTTCCTTTCGGACTATGTAATGCCCCGGCCACCTTTCAGAGAGCTGTCAACCGCGTTATCCAGGGCTTGGATAACACCTACGCCTATTTGGATGATATCGTTGTAGCATCCAACACCTGGAGCGAACATCTGCTCCAGCTGCAACGACTGTTCGCCAAGCTCCTGACAGCCGGCCTCACCATCAACTTGGGCAAGTCCACCTTTTGCCAAAGGTAAAGTGCGTTATCTGGGTAACGTAATAGGGAGTGGCAGCCTAGCTCCGTTAAACACACACACTCAAGCCATCCAGCATTATCCACAGCCTACCACCAGGAAGCAGCTCCTGCGCTTCCTTGGTCTTGCCTCCTACTACCGTAGGTTTGTGAAGAATTTTAGTACGGTAGCAACACCATTAATTACTTTAACCAGTCCCAAGCAACGGTATAATTGGACCATGCAGCAAACCGTTGGTTTCGAACAACTCAAATTCCTCCTCTGTTCTAATCCTATTCTCGCCTCGCCAGATATCACCAAGCCTTTCATCCTTCATGTCGACGCCAGTGGTACCGGCATCGGGGGTGTCCTGATGCAGCAACGAGGCGAGGAGGTTCTACCTGTCAGCTACTACAGCTACAAGTTGAAACCCCACCAGAGGAACTACAGCACTATCGAGAAGGAGCTACTCTCCATCGTCCTGAATCTCCAGCACTTTGCTCCATACCTACAAGGTGCCAGGTCTACCACCATCTTCTCAGACCACAATCCTCTCCGCTTCTTACATCAAGCCCAATTCAATAACCAACGTCTTCTACGATGGGCTTTATATCTGCAAGATTTCAACCTGGAGATCTGCTATATCAAGGGTTCTGACAACATCATAGCCGACGCCCTCTCCAGAGTCTATGAAATAGAAGCAACTCCAACTATCACTCCACCACATGAAGACGTAACTTCTTCCAGAACTGCAGGCTTCGGGGGAGAGTTGTGACGATAATCTCTTTCAAGAGAGATTGAGCCTGCTCTTCCCTACACATTTACGTCGTTCAAGTACAAGATACTATATTGAAGATACGTCCACCAGTATCACCAAACGTTTTGCCCAGGAAGCAAAGCGTACCATGCACAACCCGACACACCGGCTACCGCCCGCCGTCAACCAGCAAACTGCTCATTCTCCACCTGCCTGTTGCTGATTGGCTGGTGTGTCGCCGCACCTGCACTCACGCCACTCCATGAGTCGACATCTGGGCCAGCAGCACGCCGTCTCCTCAGAATATCTCTGTGCTCCTTGGAGTTGACATCTCTCTATAGTAGACAAGCCTTGGCTGTCGTGTACTAAGGGAGGTGGCAGCTTGAAGCCAGTATTCTCAGCACCTCACCTCACTGATTTATTTTACTTGCACTTGTTTGTCTTAGAGTAAATTTGTCACTGCCAGTAATTATTCATGTTGTTTTGTTTGTTGACTTGTTTTGAATTTTACGAAATTGTCTTTATTCATATCTTGTTTTCTAGAGTAATTAAAATTTCATTGTTTATACTTTGTGTTTTGTGTGTCTTCCCATTACCTTACCACAGACAAAAGGACAAACTTCTCTTTTTTTTTTTTGTTATGTGACGAGGCCCTGCCCCCAGCTTTTGAAACAGCCGAACACCAACGCTTTACCGTCACAATATATATATATATATATATATATATATATATATATATATATATATATATATATATATATATATATATATATATATATATATATATATATATATATATATATATTAGTATATTTTGGTAGCAGTCTTTCCTGTAGCCATATATTATTAAATATGACCGAAAAAGTAAGATTAATAATTCTAACACGAATTTTCTCAATCTTTCGTACATTTCTTTTCACTGTTGGTGGTAATTCAAAAATCAATTCTCCAAAATTCATTTTTATTTCTAGCCTGACGCGTCACTTGAGCGCGTTTCGTAAAACTTATTACTTTTTCAAAGACTTTAGTTTACACATACACAACTGAATAGAACTTACACATCTCCGATTTGTTTATATCTACATTTGAGTGGGGTGGATGGGGTGAGGTGGTATTTAATAGGGTATTAAATTCATCAACACAAGACAAAACACGAAACAATGGGTATTGAATGGAAGTGATTGTAGAAAGCCTATTGGTCCATATTTCTTGATGCTTCTATATTGGAGCGGAGTCTTGAGGTGGGTAGAATATAGTTGTGCATTAATTGGCTGTTGATTGCTGGTGTTGACTTATTAATGTGTAGTGCCTCGCAAACGTCAAGCCGCCTGCTATCGCTGTATCTATCGATGATTTCTGTGTTGTTTACTAGGATTTCTCTGGCGATGGTCACAACCAAATCATCGCCGCATATTCTGTATTTACTATTTTCTGGTTTAGGACTTCTATCCCTTTAACTATTTTCTTAGCATCAGGGCTTAGTTGAAATAGGAGTTCTCCAAAACTCATTTTCGTAATTTTAAGGTGAAGAAAAGAAGTGAATTACTATAGAATGTATTACACTTATTTATACAATTTGCACAACGTTTCGAACCTCCATGGTTCATTCTCAAGTGAAGTTATTTTACAGGGCTGGTTGATTTTATACCTGCACTGGGTCAGGTGATAAGACAATAAAGGTGAAAACATGGGGGGATACATAAGGGATAAATGTGGGGTGAAGCATAAGAACATAAGAATAGAGGTAACTGCAGAGGGCTTATTGGCCCATTTGAGGCAGCTTCTATCTACATACAAAGATTAATCAAGTGTAATTGGCCTGTTATGTTGAACATTGTCTTCTGTGCTGGCATCGTTATGTTCTGGTCTTGTCCTTACTCTCATGGTGGGTAGAGTAAATAGTTCCGTGATTTGGGTGTTCATGGTAGGTTGTTCTATTCTTATGTGAATTGCTTCATGAATTTGTAATCTTCTTGCATCTTGGGTTTTGTCTATTATACAGGTATTTTTGTTCAACATTTCTCTTGTTAGGGTGATGTCATGGGCTTGTCTCATGTGATTCCTGGGGGCACTGGATTGAAGATGGCATGTCAAACGCCTCGTCAGCTTGGTCGACGTCATACCTATTTAGGTATGACGTCGATTGATTGATTACGTATTTAGATTGAAGGTTACATCCTTCGTGGGGGCAAGTGTACATGTATACAGCGCTTGACTGCTGTAGAGAGTTCTCCGTCGGAGAGCTGTTTTAAACTCTGTTCAGTTATAGTTGTGTGTGTGTAAACTAAAGTCTTTGAAAATGTAATAAGTTTTACGAAACGCGTTCAAGTGTCGCGTCAGACTAGAGATAAAATGAATTTTGGAGAATCGATTCTTTCAGTTACCATCAACAGTGAAAAGAACTGTAAGAAACATTGAGAAAATTCGTGTTAGAATTATTAATCTTACTTTTTTGGTCATATTTAATAATATATATATATATATATATATATATATATATATATATATATATATATATATATATATATATATATATATATATATATATATATATATATATATATATATATATATGACAGTGTCAGACCACGGAGGAAAATTGAAACAGGAATTTCCTTAAGTACTTTCGTATATTAATACATCTTCAGAAGGAGTGGTTTTACAGGTCGAGCACTGGACATAAATAGGCAGGAGAGAATGGTGGAGTGAGGTGAGGTACAATACGTGGACACTGCAGAGGGCCTATTGGCCCATCCGATGTAGCAACCACACACAGGCCCACACATGGATAATTATAGCATAAAATAGTAAATATTTACAATGAATTAGGGAGACAAATGTGTTCCAATGATCCTACTAAAATCGCCCTTTAATTGATCTATTAAAAATGGATATAAGTTATATAAGCCACTGCTAATGTACTTTCTTTTGTGATCTGTATCAAAGCAGATTCAATTATGTTTCTGTTATAGGTGCTTTTACAATTCGTTACTGAAGAAGCCATCTCCCAATTAATTTGGTGAGCATCTTCTGACAGTTGAACAAACAAAGCATTAGACAATTGGCCATGTCTTACAGAGTATTTATGTTGCGAAATTCTATATTTCAAATCTTTAGATGTTTGCCCAACATAGAACTTATTACAGTCTTTACAAGGTATTTTATAAATGACACAATTATCACTACGAGGGCTGTTCCTAACTAATAGCTTACCAACAGTATTTTCGTAGCTAAACAATACATGTATATTAAAAAGTTTCAAGGCCTTGACAATACTCTCAAACCCAGAGAAATATTGTAAACATAATACATTCTTTTGGCGAATTCATTCACTGCATATATTATTATAATATGTACGACGTGCTTTGCTACGGCAAACTTCTAAAAAAAAAACTCAGTGGGTAACAAAGCTTGAAACTAATCGAATCAATATTCTTAAACTCTTCGTCTAAGAATTCTGGACTCACAACTCGAAGAGCTCTTAGATACATTGAAGAAAAAATTGACTTTTTCACATTGAATCTATGCCCTGAAAAATAATGAACATAAGATAAATCATTTGTAGGTTTTCTGTAGACACTAAACTTTAGTGAAAAATCTTCCCTATGAATAAGTAGATCTAGGAATGACAAACATTTATAAATTTCAGTCTCCATTGTAAATTTTATAGAGGTGACTTGGTCATTAAGTTTGGCTACAAATTCGTCTGTTTACATCTGAAGGCCATATACACAAAATATCATCAACATATCTAAACCATGGAATGATTCCAGGAGTTATTTTTTTACACAAATTTCTTTTCGAAGAATTCCATGTACAAGTTTGAAAGCAATGGCGATAAAGGATTCCCCCATTGCCATTCCAAAAGTCTGTAAATAATACTCATTATTAAAGGTAAATTTACATTCTTTAATGCACAACTTAACAAGATTGACAATAATATCAGCAGAAAGAGGTAAAACATGGCTCATTAGTTCACTAGCAAGATAATCGAGAATATCATCAACCGGTACCTTTGTAAACAAGGAACAAATGTCAAAACTGATTAACTTTACATCAGGAGTGACAGGAACACTATTCAATTTGTTAACTAATTCAAGAGAATTTGTCAAATGAGAAGAGGAAATAGTTCCTAACAATGGGGATAAGATTTTGGTAAGGGCCAATTTTTGTCCCTTACCAAATTTTGGGGTCAATAGGCCCTCTGCATTGTCCACGTATTGTACCTCACCTCACTCCACCATTCTCTCCTGCCTATTTATGTCCAGTACTCGACCTGTAAAACCACTCCTTCTGAAGATGTATTAATATACGAAAGTACTTAAGGAAATTCCTGTTTCAATTTTCCTCCGTGGTCTGACACTGTCACATTTTTAATCACGTATTTATTTTCGTGATATACACACACACACACACACACACACACACACACACACACACACACACACACACACACACACACACACACACACACAAGGTATCATCTGGGAGAGGAAATTCTTCAGGAGTCAGAGAAGGAAAAAGACTTGGGGGTTGATATCATGGTAGACCTGTCTCCTGCAGCACATATCAAGCGGATATATCAAGCACATAACATCAGCGGCATATGCCAGGCTGGCCAACATACGAACGGCATTCAGAAACTTGTGTAAAGATCATTCAGAACTTTGTATACCACATATGTCAGGCCAATCCTGGAGTATGCAGCCCCAGCATGGAGTCCATATCTAGTCAAGGATAAAACTAAACTGGAAAAGGTTCAAAGGTTTGCCACCAGACTAGTACCCGAGCTGAGAGGTATGAGCTACGAGGAGAGACTACGGGAATTAAACCTCACTTCGCTGGAAGACAGAAGAGTTAGGGGGGACATGATCACCACATTCAAGATTCTGAAGGGGATTGATAGAGTAGATAAAGACAGTCTATTTAACACAAGGGGAACACGCACAAGGGGACACAGGTGGAAACTGAGTGCCCAAATGAGCCACAGAGATATTAGAAAGAACTTTTTTAGTGTCAGAGTGGTTGACAAATGGAATGCATTAGGGGGTGATGTGGTGGAGGCTGACTCCATACACAGTTTCAAGTGTAGATATGACAGAGCCCGATAGGCTCAGGAATCTGTACACCTGTTGATTGACGGTTGAGAGGCGGGACCAAAGAGCCAGAGCTCAACCCCCGCAAACACAACTAGGTGAGTACAACTAGGTGAGTACACACACACACACACACACACACACACACACACACACACACACACACACACACACACACACACACACACACACACACACACACACACAAATCTTCCTTGATCCTATCAAGGAAGAGCTCCCTGAAAAACGTGGGAAAATTAAAAAATGTATTCCTCCAAAGAGACATGACAAGGGAGGAGAGAGCCATGGCGGCAGAAGCAAGGAAGAGGCGCAGGGCGAGAGGGGAAAACCAGGAAGTCACAGCTCCCAACCCAACACCCCCAGAGGCGAGGGGGGAACCCACAACCAGCTACCCAGTAACGCCAGAAGGGAGGACAACCCCGCCTCCCTCCTCTGCATAGAAAACCCCCCTACCCCAAACCCTCCCTGCCCCCACTCAAATGTTCAGCAAAATCTCCCTCCCCCCACACCCAATCCCCACCCTTCTACCCCTCCCCTCCTCCCGAGTCCTCCCTCCCCCCCTTTCCTTCCCGTCCTCCCTCCCCTTTCACCCCATACCCTCCCTGTCCCTCCCCCTTCACTGGATTCCCCGCACCTCATCCCAGTATCCTCTGAGACCCTGTTATCCACCTCACAGGTCCTCACACCCATGGAACAGCCTCCCCCACCAGCAGAACACTCACCAAGGAGGCGATTTGAGAAGGGACAGAAGAAAGTGAGCCTCAAAGCGATGTACACAAACATAGATGGAATTACAAATAAAGCAAATGAGCTTGGAGAACTGGTACTAGAGGAAAACCCAGACATAATAGCCCTCACAGAAACAAAGATCACGAAAACGATAACAAATGCAGTGATCCCACAGGATTATTATGTTATGAGGAAAGAGAGGGAAGGAAGAGGTGGGGGTGGTGTAGCTCTGCTGGTAAGACAAGGCTGGGATTTTGAGGAGATGGATATTCAGGGCTGTGAAGGTTTCAGTGACTACATAGCAGGTACTGTAACAAATGGAGGGAAAAAAATTATAGTCGCAGTCATATATAATCCACCACCAAATGACAGAAGACCTAGACAGGAATATGATAGAAACAACATGGCCACCATTAACATAATAGAAAGAGCAGCTTCTGTTGCTAGCAGGAATGGATCTGGACTACTAATTATGGAAGACTTCAACCATGGGAAGATAGATTGGAAGAACAGAGACCCGCATGGAGGACCAGAAACATGGAGAGCTAAGCTGCTGGACGTGGCAACAAGAAACTTTCTAAGCCAGCACACCAAAGAACCAACAAGAATGAGAGGAGAAGATGAACCAGCAATGCTTGATTTGATATTTACCCTAAATGAATGGGATATAAGGGAAGTTAAGATGGAAGCGCCCTTGGGAATGAGTGACCACAGGGTATTGAATTTTGAGTACCTGGTAGAGCTAGGACTTATCTCCCCCCAAAAAGAACTAGGAATCAAAAGGCTGGCATACCGAAAGGGGAATTATGAACAGATGAGAAGTTTCCTAAGTGAAATACCTTGGGACACAGACCTCAGAGACAAGTCTGTACAGGGTATGATGGACTATGTTACCCAAAAGTGTCAGGAGGCAGTAAACAGGTTCATCCCGGCCCAAAGGGAAAAATCCGAGAAGCAACAGAAGAATCCATGGTATAATAGGGCATGTATGGAAGCGAAGAAACTGAACAAAAAGGCGTGGAGGAACTTCCGGAATAACAGAACACCAGAAAGCAGAGAGAGATACCAGAGAACCAGGAATGAGTACGTCAGGGTGAGAAGAGAAGCAGAGAAAAATTTTGAAAATGATATAGCAAACAAAGCCAAGACCGAACCAAAGCTACTCCACAGTCACATCAGAAGGAAAACAACAGTGAAAGAACAGGTATTGAAACTTAGAACAGGCGAGGACAGGTATACAGAGAATGACAGAGAGGTGTGTGAGGAACTCAACAAGAGGTTCCAGGAGGTCTTCACAATAGAACAGGGTGAGGTCACTGTGTTAGGAGAAAGGGAGGTAAACCAGGCGGCCTTGGAGGAGTTCGAAATTACGAGAGAGGAGGTCAAGAGACACCTGCTGGATCTGGATGTTAGAAAGGCTGTTGGTCCAGATGGGATCTCACCATGGGTACTGAAAGAGTGTGCAGAGGCACTTTGCCTGCCACTCTCCATAGTGTATAGTAAGTCACTAGAGACGGGAGACCTACCAGAAATATGGAAGACGGCGAATGTGGTCCCAATATACAAAAAGGGCGACAGACAAGAGGCACTGAACTACAGGCCAGTGTCCTTGACTTGTATACCATGCAAGGTGATGGAGAAGATCGTGAGAAAAAACCTGGTAACACATCTGGAGAGAAGGGACTTCGTGACAAATCGCCAACATGGATTCAGGGAGGGTAAATCTTGCCTTACAGGCTTGATAGAATTCTACGATCAGGTGACACAGATTAAGCAAGAAAGAGAGGGCTGGGCGGACTGCATTTTCTTGGATTGTCGGAAAGCCTTTGACACAGTACCGCATAAGAGGCTGGTACATAAGCTGGAGAGACAGGCAGGTGTAGCTGGTAAGGTGCTCCAGTAGATAAGGGAGTATCTAAGCAATAGGAAGCAGAGAGTTACGGTGAGGGGTGAGACCTCCGATTGACGTGAAGTCACCAGTGGAGTCCCACAGGGCTCTGTACTCGGTCCTATCTTGTTTCTGATATATGTAAATGATCTCCCGGAGGGTATCGATTCATTTCTCTCAATGTTTGCGGACGATGCTAAAATTATGAGAAGGATTAAAACAGAAGAGGACTGTTTGAGGCTTCAAGAAGACCTAGACAAGCTGAAGGAATGGTCGAACAAATGGTTGTTAGAGTTTAACCCAACCAAATGTAATGTAATGAAGATAGGTGTAGGGAGCAGGAGGCCAGATACAAGGTATCATCTGGGAGAGGAAATTCTTCAGGAGTCAGAGAAGGAAAAAGACTTGGGGGTTGATATCACGCCAGACCTGTCTCCTGCAGCACATATCAAGCAGATAACATCAGCGGCATATGCCAGGCTGGCCAACATACGAACGGCATTCAGAAACTTGTGTAAAGAATCATTCAGAACTTTGTATACCACATATGTCAGGCCAATCCTGGAGTATGCAGCCCCAGCATGGAGTCCATATCTAGTCAAGGATAAGACTAAACTGGAAAAGGTTCAAAGGTTTGCCACCAGACTAGTACCCGAGCTGAGAGGTATGAGCTACGAGGAGAGACTACGGGAATTAAACCTCACTTCGCTGGAAGACAGAAGAGTTAGGGGGGACATGATCACCACATTCAAGATTCTGAAGGGGATTGATAGGGTAGATAAAGACAGTCTATTTAACACAAGGGGCACACGTACTAGGGGACACAGGTGGAAACTGAGTGCCCAAATGAGCCACAGAGATATTAGAAAGAACTTTTTTTAGTGTCAGAGTGGTTGACAAATGGAATGCATTAGGAAGTGATGTGGTGGAGGCTGACTCCATACACAGTTTCAAGTGTAGATATGACAGAGCCCGATAGGCTCAGGAATCTGTACACCTGTTGATTGACGGTTGAGAGGCGGGACCAAAGAGCCAGAGCTCAACCCCGCAAACACAACTAGGTGAGTACAACTAGGTGAGTACAAATATATATATATATATATATATATATATATATATATATATATTATATATATATATATATATATATATATATATATATATATATATATATATATATAGATATATATATATATAACTGAAAACTCACACCCCAGAAGTGACTCGAACCCATACTCCCAGGAGCAACGCAACTGGTATGAACAAGACGCCTTAATCCACTTGACCATCACGACCAGAAATAATGAGGTGATAGCCGAAGCTATTTGAACCACCCCACCGCCGGCACTCAGATGGCAATCTTGGGCATAGCATTTTATCAAATCACCTCATTCTTTGGGGCACACGTGAGGAACACAAATGCGAACAAGCCTGAATGGTCCCCAGGACAATATGCAACTGAAAACAAGTTGTATATATATATATATATATATATATATATATATATATATATATATATATATATATATATATATATATATAATATATATATATATATACATATACACATATGTGTGTGGTGTAAGTTTGTGTATAATTTATATAAACAACTAATTATATATTAATTTATGTTAATATCTTTTTAGGGAAAACTTGCAATTGACGAAACTACCCTAAAAGTACAAGATGGACAAGATGATGCCCTGGATGTCAACTAAGAAAAAAATTCAATGTTTCCTTATCCTCACACTCTCTTAATTGTTATATGGTCTTCTCTGGTCTCCTCTTTATTTTCTCTCCTCTCACTAATGTCCTTTTTTCTAATTTCTTCTGTTTCGTTCCTCTCTTATTTTTCTTGTCTCCTCTTATATCTCTCCTTTCCTCCTCTCTTCTAACAGCTCTTCTTTCCTGTCTCTTCTAGCCTCTGTCTTCCTTCACTTTTTATATTTGTAGTATTCACTTAATTTTTCTCTTGTATATTTTTCTTGTCTTTTTCTTCTCTTCTCTTGTATTTCTCTTCCCCCTTCTCTTCAATCTTCTCTCATCTCTCTCTCCACTCTTTTCTCTCCTCTGTTGTTTCTGTTCTGTCTTCTCTCCCCTGCCTTAATTTAGTTCATTCTCTTTCTTTCTCTTTCCCTTGCTTTCTCTTTCTTTCTCTCTCTCTCTTTCTTTCTCTCTTTCTTTCTCTTTCTTTTTCTTTCATTTTTTCTTTCTTTGTTTCTTTCTCTTTCTCTCTTTCCTTCTTTATCTTTCTTTCTTTCTTTCTTTCTTTTTTCTCTGTTTCTCTTTATTTCTTTCTTCCTTTCTTTGTTTCTCTTTCTCTCTTTCTTTTTCTTCCTCTCTTTCTCTATTTCTCCTCCTCTTCTTCTTTCTCTTTTTCTTTTTTCTCTCTTTCTCTTTTTCTTTTTCTCTTTTTTCTTTTTTCTCTCTTTTTCATTCTCTTTTTCTTTCTCTTCTTTCTTTCTCTTACTTTCTTTCTCTCATTCTTTCTCTCTTTATTTCTTTTTCTTTCTTTTTCTTTCTTTCTTTTTCTTTCGTTCTCTTTCTTTCTCATTTTTTCTTTCGCTCTTCCTTTCTTTCTCTTTTTCTTTCTCTCTCCTTTCTAATTCTTTCAATAGATAAAGATAATTGGTGCTTATACACATGTGTTCACATTCCTTCTATTTCTTTCTACATATTTTTGACCTATTACATATTTTTTGTATTACTGCATCTTAACTGAATAAATATATTATATTAATTATCTCTTTTTGTATTTGTATTAATTATCTTCTTTTCATTTACAAAACCCTGTTCTTAAATGCAAACCATGCTCTGAAACTCTCCCTGGACAGATGTAATAGGACCCATTATCACCACACCAGAAATAAATATCTCTTTGATATCCCCAGGGTCAAACTTAATCTGTGTAAACACTCTATGCAAATTAAGGGACCTAGTCTATGGAACTCACTCCCTAGTGAATTGAAAAACTGTAAAACTTTTGCCTTATTTAAAAGCAAAACCAAAAAGTACCTAACTTCATCTATTTAGTTTCCTACACTGAGCTTTAAATTTGCTCTGTACCTAGTGTTACCCAATCTCCTAATTTTTATGTAATATCAAACAACCTTATCATTGTGTTCATTGCTGTCTTCTTTTATGTGCTAGCCATATACTGTATTGTGACTACCAATTTTTGTCAACTACCATTCAAGCTGTCATTGCAATCAATCTTATATTGTTTCTGCTGTATTGTGCCTACCAATTTGTTGTCAACTACCATTTTAAGCTGTCATTGCAATCAATCATAGCTACCTATGTGCTTTAATATACTGTACCTATAATTTTCTCTCATCTTTTTTCTTCATTCCATGTAATCTGTTATCATTTTTTTGTCTATAAATTTTGCAAGTATTTACCTCCTTAAAATTTTCTTAGATTAAGGACCTGCCCGAAACGCTGCGCGTGCTAGTGGCTTTACAAGACTGTAATTACCATATTTGTATCCTCACATTCCTTATGTACATTCTTGTATATGCATAAAAAATAATATAAATAAATAAATATATATATATATATATATATATATATATATATATATATATATATATATATATATATATATATATATATATATAATATATATATATACATATATATATATATATATATATATATATATTATATATATATATATATATATATATATATATATATATATATATATATATATATATTAGTATATTTTGGTATCAGTCTTGCCTGTAGACATATATTATTAAATATGACCGAAAAAGTAAGATTAATAATTCTAACACGAATTTTCTCAATATTTCTTATATTTCTTTTCACTGTTGATGGTAATTGAAAAATCAATTCTCCAAAACTAATTTTTATTTCTAGTCTGACGTGACACTTGAACACGTTTCGTAATAAATTATTACATTTTCAAAGACTTTAGTTTACACACACACAACTATAACTTGCAAATAAACAGAGATTAAACAGCTTTGATTTTATACCTGCATTTGGGTGAGGTGATAAGTTACAACAGTTTTGAATGAGGTGAAAACAAACTTTCAACACAAGACAGAACACGAAACAATGGGTATAATATTTTGAAAGTTAAAGGAAAGAATGGAAGTAACTGCAAAGGGCCTATTGGCCCATATTTCTTGAAGCTTCTATATTGGTGCGGAGTCTTGAAGTGGGTAGAATATAGTTGTGCATTAATTGGCTGTTGATTGCTGGTGTCGACTTCTTAATGTGTAGTGCCTCGCAGATATCAAGCCGCCTGCTATCGCTGTATCTATCGATGATTTCCGTGTTCTATGGTGATGGTCTGGTTGTGGAAAGAGATTATATGTTCCTGAATCAACAGGACTCCATTTCATGGATGAAACAATCGGGATGATAGCCGACAGAGTGTACTGTGATCCGGCCTGTACTCCTCTTGACATACCAGAAAACAGTCTAAGGAAACTACTCCAAGCTTGTACTAAAGAGGCACCCTTCTTGAGCCCGGATGGACACATGTATAAGCAAGTAGATGGGGTCGCCATGGGTTCTCCCCTAGGTGTCCTGTTTGCAAACTTCTACATGGGTACCATCGAGCAAAAAGTCTTAGTCGACATGAACTTGAAACCGGCCATATACTGCAGGTATGTTGACGACATTCTTACACAGGTACCTGATGTCAGACATCTGCAGGAGCTGAAGGAGGCATTTGAGCAGAATTCTGTGTTGCGTTTCACTTACGAGATGGAGAAGAATGGGAAACTGCCCTTTCTAGATGTAACAGTCATGGAAAGGAGCGGAGTTTTCCACACTGCAGTTTACACTAAGGAAACAAACATAGGAATGTGCCTGAATGCCAACAGTGACTGCCCGGACAGGTACAAGAGGAGTGTTGTTAACGCTTATGTCGACCGTGCCCTCAGCCACAGCTCAGAGTGGAAGCAAGTCGACGAAGAACTCTGTAGGGTAAGGCAGGTCCTAGTCAACAACGGCTGCTCCAATGGTTTCGTGGAAGACATCATAAGAAGGAAAGTGAAACGCCATGCAACCTCTGAAGAGACAACTAACACAACACCTATACCCCCTATTAGACTATTTTACAGGAACTTCTTTTCCACAGCTCATAAAACGGAGGAAAGGGTCCTGAAAGATATTGTTAATAGAAACGTTATCCCTACAGACAAAAATCAGAGGATACAACTGACGATTTACTATAAAACCAGAAAAAACGGCCAGCCTACTCATGAGAAACTCTCCAGACACAAAACAGAGCGCTTTAAAAGAGACTAACGTCGTCTATGCCTTCAAATGCCCTCTTGGGGACTGTAAGCTCTAAAAAACCCAGTATATAGGCAAGACAACAACATCTCTTTCTTGGCGTTTAACGATGCATAAGCAACAGGGCTCTAAAAAACGCCTTAATCCACTTGACCATCACGACCGGACATAGGCGTCTGGATTAAGGCGTCTTGTACATACCAGTTGCGTTGCTTCTGGGAGTATGGGTTCGAGTCACTTCTGGGGTGTGAGTTTTCAGTTGCATATGTCCTGGGGACCATTCAGGCTTGTTCGCATTTGTGTTCCTCACGTGTGCCCCAAAGAATGAGGTGATTTGGTAAAATGCTATGCCCAAGATAACTATCCGAGTGCCGGCGGTGGGGTGGTTCATATAGCCTCGGCTATCACCTCATTATGTCCGGTCGTGATGGTCAAGTGGATTAAGGCGTCTTGTACATACCAGTTGCGTTGCTTCTGGGAGTATGGGTTCGAGTCACTTCTGGGGTGTGAGTTTTCAGTTGCATA
Organism: Procambarus clarkii; assembly: GCF_020424385.1. Lineage (NCBI taxonomy): Eukaryota > Metazoa > Arthropoda > Malacostraca > Decapoda > Cambaridae > Procambarus > Procambarus clarkii. The sequence continues at coordinate 4,573 of NW_025566793.1, read as the reverse complement.
TGTCCTGGGGACCATTCAGGCTTGTTCGCATTTGTGTTCCTCAGTGTGCCCCAAAGAATGAGGTGATTTGGTAAAATGCTATGCCCAAGATAACTATCCGAGTGCCGGCGGTGGGGTGGTTCATATAGCCTCGGCTATCACCTCATTATGTCCGGTCGTGATGGTCAAGTGGATTAAGGCGTCTTGTACATACCAGTTGCGTTGCTTCTGGGAGTATGGGTTCGAGTCACTTCTTGGGTGTGAGTTTTCAGTTGCATATGTCCTGGGGACCATTCAGGCTTGTTCGCATTTGTGTTCCTCACGTGTGCCCCAAAGAATGAGGTGATTTGGTAAAATGCTATGCCCAAGATAACTATCCGAGTGCCGGCGGTGGGGTGGTTCATATAGCCTCGGCTATCACCTCATTATGTCCGGTCGTGATGGTCAAGTGGATTAAGGCGTCTTGTACATACCAGTTGCGTTGCTTCTGGGAGTATGGGTTCGAGTCACTTCTGGGGTGTGAGTTTTCAGTTGCATATGTCCTGGGGACCATTCAGGCTTGTTCGCATTTGTGTTCCTCACGTGTACCCCAAAGAATGAGGTGATTTGGTAAAATGCTATGCCCAAGATAACTATCCGAGTGCCGGCGGTGGGGTGGTTCATATAGCCTCGGCTATCACCTCATTATGTCCGGTCGTGATGGTCAAGTGGATTAAGGCGTCTTGTACATACCAGTTGCGTTGCTTCTGGGAGTATGGGTTCGAGTCACTTCTGGGGTGTGAGTTTTCAGTTGCATATGTCCTGGGGACCATTCAGGCTTGTTCGCACTAATATATATATATATATATATAGAGAGAGAGAGAGAGAGAGAGAGAGAGAGAGAGAGAGAGAGAGAGAGAGAGAGAGAGAGGAGAGAGAGAGAGAGAGAGAGGAGAGAGAGAGAGGGGAGAGGAGAGTGGAGAGGGGTTGACGAGAGAGAGGAGAGAGAGAGAGGGGAAGCTATTGGGAAGGGTGGGCGAGAGGAGAGAGAGAGGGAAGAGTGTAGCTGGAAAGGAGAGAGCGGGAGCCGAGGGTGAAATATGGTCACCTCTCGCCAATGTATCAAATCCTGTTTGTGATGAGTGAGTGTGTGTGCGTAATTACCTAGGTGAAGTTACAGGATGAGAGCTACGCTCGTGGTGTCCCGTCTTCCCAGCACCCTCTGTCATATAACGCAATGATTTTTTATAAATCACTGACAATTCTGTGTGTGTTTGTGTGTGCGTGTGAGTGTGTACTCACCTAATGGTGCTTGCGGGGGTTGAGCTCTGGCTCTTTGGGCCCGCCTCTCAAAGGTCAATCAACTAATGTACAGATTCCTGAGCCTACTGGACTCTATCAAGTCTACACCTAAAGCTGTGTATGGAGTTAGCCTCCACCACATCTCTTCATAATGCATTCCATTTTTGTACTGCTCTGACAGTGAAAAAAAATCTAATGTCTCTATGGTTCATTTGGTCTCTCAATTTCCACCTGTGTCCCCTAGTGCATATGCCCCTTGTGTTAAAAAGTCCGTTTTTATCTACCCTATCAATTCCTCCGAGAATCTTGTATGTGGTGATCATGTCCCCTCTAACTCTTCTGTCTCCCAGTGACGTGAGGTTTAATTCCCATAGTCTCTCCTCGTAGCTCATACCCCTCAGTTCGGGTACTAGTCTGGTGGCAAACCTTTGAACCTTTTCCAGTTTAGCCTTATACTTCACTAGATATGGACTCCATGCTGGGGCCGCATACTCCAGGATTGGTCTGAAATATGTGGTATATAATGTTCTGAAAGACTCCTTACACAAGTTTCTAAAGACCGTTCTTATGTTAACCAACCTGGCATATGCCGCTGATGTTATCCTCTGTAAGATGATGCCCCAATGTGTGTGTGTGCGTGTGTGTGTGTGTGTGTGTACTCACCTAATTGTACTCACCTAATTGTGCTTGCGGGGGTTGAGCTCTGGCTCTTTGGTCCCGCCTCTCAACCGTCAATCAACTGGTGTACAGATTCCTGAGCCTATTGGGCTCTATCATATCTACATTTGAAACTGTGTATGGAGTCAGCCTCCACCACATCACTTCCTAATGCATCCATTTACTAACTACTCTGACACTGAAAAAGTTCTTTCTAACGTCTCTGTGGCTCATTTGGGTACTCAGCTTCCACCTGTGTCCCCTTGTTCGCGTCCCACCAGTGTTGAATAGTTCATCCTTGTTTACCCGGTCGATTCCCCTGAGGATTTTGTAGGTTGTGATCATGTCCCCCCTTACTCTTCTGTCTTCCAGTGTCGTAAGGTGCATTTCCCGCAGCCTTTCCTCATAACTCATGCCTCTTAGTTCTGGGACTAGTCTAGTAGCATACCTTTGGACTTTTTCCAGCTTCGTCTTGTGCTTGACAAGGTACGGGCTCCATGCTGGGGCCGCATACTCCAGGATTGGTCTTACATATGTGGTGTACAAGATTCTGAATGATTCCTTACACAGGTTCCTGAACTCCGTTCTGATGTTAGCCAGCCTCGCATATGCCGCAGACGTTATTCTCTTTATGTGGGCTTCAGGAGACAGGTTTGGTGTGATATCAACTCCTAGATCTTTCTCTCTGTCTGTTTCATTAAGTACTTCATCTCCTATTCTGTATCCTGTGCCTGGCCTCCTGTTTCCACTGCCTAGTTTCATTACTTTGCATTTACTCGGTTTGAACTTCAACAGCCATTTGTTGGACCATTCACTCAGTCTATCCAGGTCATCTTGTAGCCTCCTACTATCATCCTCTGTTTCAATCCTCCTCATAATTTTTGCATCGTCGGCAAACATTGAGAGGAACGAATGTATACCCTCTGGGAGATCATTTACATATACCAGAAACAGTATAGGTACAAGGACTGACCCCTGCGGGACTCCACTTGTGACGTCTCGCCAATCTGAGACCTCACCCCTCACACAGACTCGTTGTCTTCTGTTGCTTAGGTACTCCTCTATCCACCGGAGTACCTTCCCTCTCACTCCAGCCTGCATCTCCAACTTTCGCACTAGCCTCTTGTGTGGCACTGTATCAAAGGCTTTCTGACAATCCAAAAATATGCAGTCTGCCCACCCTTCTCTTTCTTGCCTTATTTTTGTTGCCTGGTCGTAGAATTCAAGTAACCCTGTGAGGCAGGACCTGCCATCCCTGAACCCATGTTGATGCTGTGTTACAAAGTTCCTTCGCTCCAGATGCTCCACTAGTTTTTTTTTGCACAATCTTCTCCATCAGCTTGCATGGTATGCAGGTTAGGGACACTGGCCTGTAGTTCAGTGCCTCCTGTCTATCCCCTTTTTGTATATCGGGACTACGTTAGCTGCTTTCCAAATATCTGGCAGTTCCCCTGTTGCCAGTGATTTGTTATACACTATGGAGAGTGGTAGGCACAGTTCTCTTGCTCCTTCCTTTAGAACCCAAGGGGAGATTCCATCTGGGCCTATAGCCTTCGTCACGTCCAACTCTAGTAAACACTTCCTTACTTCTCCACTGGTAATCTCAAACTCTTCCAGTGGTTCCTGGTTAGCTATTCCCTCACTTACCTCTGGAATTTCTCCTTGCTCTAAGGTGAAGACCTCCTGGAATTTCTTATTCAATTCCTTACACACTTCCTTGTCATTTGTAGCGAATCCTTCCTCCCCTATCCTTAATCTCATAACCTGTTCCTTTACTGTTGTTTTTCTCCTAATGTGGCTATGCAACAATTTAGGCTGAGTCTTTGCCTTGCTTGCGATGTCATTTTCGTATTGTCTTTTTGCCTCTCTTCTCATCCTGACATATTCATTCCTGGCATTCTGGTATCTTTTTCTGCTCTCCAGTGTCCTGTTATTCCTATAGTTTCTCCATGCCCTTTTACTTTGCTGCTTAGCTAGCCTACATCTCTGATTAAACCATGGGTTTCTCATCTTCATTTCTCTGTTTTCCTTTTGGACTGGGACAAACTTGTTTGCTGCGTCCTTGCACTTCTGCGTGATGTAATCCATCATATCTTGGGCCGTCTTTCCCCTGAGCTCTGTTTCCCATGCTATATCTGTTAGGAATTTTCTTATCCCCTCATAGTTTCCATTTCGGTATGCTAACCTTTTGGTTTCGGTATCCCTCCTCGAGTTCAATAACCCTTCTTCAATCAAGTACTCAAACACCAGTACACTGTGGTCGCTCATTCCTACTGGGTCCTCAAAACCGATTCTCTTATGTCGGAGTCGTTCAGAGTGAAGACTAGGTCGAGTCTCGCTGGTTCGTCATTGCCTCTCATCCTTGTGGGTTCTCCGACATGCTGGGTTAAAAAGTTGCTTGTCACCACAATATATCCACCCCAGGGGGTGGATAAGAGGGGGAGGGTACTGGGGGTGGGTAAGAGAGGGAGGGTTGGGGAAGCATGGGGGGAGGAGAGGCTGTGGGGGATAGGGGAGATGGGGGGGCTTGGGGGGAGAGAAAAGGGTGGAGGGCTTGGGGGGCGTGGGGGAAAAGGGAGGGCTGAGGTGGGTGAGGAAGAGGGGAGGGTTTAGGGGAGTGGGGGAGAGTGGAAGACTTAGGTGGGGTGGGGGAGAT
>NW_025566792.1:0-34881 GCF_020424385.1 Procambarus clarkii | reverse complement strand
AATGAGGTGATAGCCGAGGCTATTTGAACCACCCCACCGCCGGCACTCGGATAGTAATCTTGGGCATAGCATTTTACCAAATCACCTCATTCTTTGGGGCACACGTGAGGAACACAAATGCGAACAAGCCTGAATGGTCCCCAGGACAATATGCAACTGAAAACTCACACCCCAGAAGTGACTCGAACCCATACTCCCAGGAGCAACGCAACTGGTATGTACAAGACGCCTTAATCCACTTGACCATCACGACCGGACATAATGAGGTGATAGCCGAGGCTATTTGAACCACCCCACCGCCGGCACTCGGATAGTAATCTTGGGCATAGCATTTTACCAAATCACCTCATTCTTTGGGGCACACGTGTGGAACACAAATGCGAACAAGCCTGAATGGTCCCCAGGACAATATGCAACTGAAAACTCACACCCCAGAAGTGACTCGAACCCATACTCCCAGGAGCAACGCAACTGGTATGTACAAGACGCCTTAATCCACTTGACCATCACGACCGGACATAATGAGGTGATAGCCGAGGCTATTTGAACTACCCCACCGCCGGCACTCGGATAGTAATCTTGGGCATAGCATTTTACCAAATCACCTCATTCTTTGGGGCACACGTGAGGAACACAAATGCGAACAAGCCTGAATGGTCCCCAGGACAATATGCAACTGAAAACTCACACCCCAGAAGTGACTCGAACCCATACTCCCAGGAGCAACGCAACTGGTATGTACAAGACGCCTTAATCCACTTGACCATCACGACCGGACATAATGAGGTGATAGCCGAGGCTATTTGAACCACCCCACCGCCGGCACTCGGATAGTAATCTTGGGCATAGCATTTTACCAAATCACCTCATTCTTTGGGGCACACGTGAGGAACACGAATGCGAACAAGCCTGAATGGTCCCCAGTAAATATGCAACTGAAAACTCACACCCAAGAAGTGACTCGAACCCATACTCCCAGGAGCAACGCAACTGGTATGTACAAGACGCCTTAATCCACTTGACCATCACGACCGGACATAATGAGGTGATAGCCGAGGCTATTTGAACCACCCCACCGCCGGCACTCGGATAGTAATCTTGGGCATAGCATTTTACCAAATCACCTCATTTTTTGGGGCACACGTGAGGAACACAAATGCGAACAAGCCTGAATGGTCCCCAGGACAATATGCAACTGAAAACTCACACCCCAGAAGTGACTCGAACCCATACTCCCAGGAGCAACGCAACTGGTATGTACAAGACGCCTTAATCCACTTGACCATCACGACCAGACATAATGAGGTGATAGCCGAGGCTATTTGAACCACCCCACCGCCGGCACTCGAATAGTAATCTTGAATAATAGCATTTTACCAAATCACCTCATTTTTTGGGGCACACGTGAGGAACACAAATGCGAACAAGCCTGAATGGTCCCCAGGACAATATGCAACTGAAAACTCACACCCCAGAAGTGACTCGAACCCATACTCCCAGGAGCAACGCAACTGGTATGTACAAGACGCCTTAATCCACTTGACCATCACGACCGGACATAATGAGGTGATAGCCGAGGCTATTTGAACCACCCCACGGCCGGCACTCGGATAGTAATCTTGGGCATAGCATTTTACCAAATCACCTCAATCTTTGGGGCACACGTGAGGAACACAAATGCGAACAAGCCTGAATGGTCCCTAGGACAATATGCAACTGAAAACTCACACCCCAGAAGTGACTCAAACCCATACTCCCAGGAGCAACGCAACTGGTATGTACAAGACGCCTTAATCCACTTGACCATCACAACCGGACATAATGAGGTGATAGCCGAGGCTATTTGAACCACCCCACGGCCGGCACTCGGATAGTAATCTTGGGCATATCATTTTACCAAATCACCTCAATCTTTGGGGCACACGTGAGGAACACAAATGCGAACAAGCCTGAATGGTCCCCAGGACAATATGCAACTGAAAACTCACACCCCAGAAGTGACTCGAACCCATACTCCCAGGAGCAACGCAACTGGTATGTACAAGACGCCTTAATCCACTTGACCATCACGACCGGACATAATGAGGTGATAGCCGAGGCTATTTGAACCACCCCACCGCCGGCACTCGGTTAGTAATCTTGGGCATAGCATTTTACCAAATCACCTCATTCTTTGGGGCACACGTGTGGAACACAAATGCGAACAAGCCTGAATGGTCCCCAGGACAATATGCAACTGAAAACTCACACCCCAGAAGTGACTCGAACCCATACTCCCAGGAGCAACGCAACTGGTATGTACAAGACGCCTTAATCCACTTGACCATCACGACCGGACATAATGAGGTGATAGCCGAGGCTATTTGAACTACCCCACCGCCGGCACTCGGATAGTAATCTTGGGCATAGCATTTTACCAAATCACCTCATTCTTTGGGGCACACGTGAGGAACACAAATGCGAACAAGCCTTAATGGTCCCCAGGACAATATGCAACTGAAAACTCACACCCCAGAAGTGACTCGAACCCATACTCCCAGGAGCAACGCAACTGGTATGTACAAGACGCCTTAATCCACTTGACCATCACGACCGGACATAATGAGGTGATAGCCGAGGCTATTTGAACCACCCCACCGCCGGCACTCGGATAGTAATCTTGGGCATAGCATTTTACCAAATCACCTCATTTTTTGGGGCACACGTGAGGAACACAAATGCGAACAAGCCTGAATGGTCCCCAGGACAATATGCAACTGAAAACTCACACCCCAGAAGTGACTCGAACCCATACTCCCAGGAGCAACGCAACTGGTATGTACAAGACGCCTTAATCCACTTGACCATCACGACCGGACATAATGAGGTGATAGCCGAGGCTATTTGAACCACCCCACCGCCGGCACTCGGATATTAATCTTGGGCATAGCATTTTACCAAATCACCTCATTCTTTGGGGCACACGTGAGGAACACAAATGCGAACAAGCCTGAATGGTCCCCAGGACAATATGCAACTGAAAACTCACACCCCAGAAGTGACTCGAACCCATACTCCCAGGAGCAACGCAACTGGTATGTACAAGACGCCTTAATCCACTTGACCATCACGACCGGACATAATGAGGTGATAGCCGAGGCTATTTGAACCACCCCACCGCCGGCACTCGGATAGTAATCTTGGGCATAGCATTTTACCAAATCACCTCATTTTTTGGGGCACACGTGAGGAACACAAATGCGAACAAGCCTGAATGGTCCCCAGGACAATATGCAACTGAAAACTCACACCCCAGAAGTGACTCGAACCCATACTCCCAGGAGCAACGCAACTGGTATGTACAAGACGCCTTAATCCACTTGACCATCACGACCAGACATAATGAGGTGATAGCCGAGGCTATTTGAACCACCCCACCGCCGGCACTCGGATAGTAATCTTGAATAATAGCATTTTACCAAATCACCTCATTCTTTGGGGCACACGTGAGGAACACAAATGCGAACAAGCCTGAATGGTCCCCAGGACAATATGCAACTGAAAACTCACACCCCAGAAGTGACTCGAACCCATACTCCCAGGAGCAACGCAACTGGTATGTACAACCCAGCAAACACAAATCATCTACACAACGTTCGCCTATCTCTTCCCATAGGTGTGGGAATGATTTGCATTGAGAATGGTGCAGGAGAGCCTTTGAGAAACTTTTACTCAAAAAATCCAAACACAAAGGTTTAATTATAAATTGTTTTTCTACAATTATTTTCTTCCAAATGTAAAACAAATAGTTTTTACATGTTTAAATATAAAATTTATGGTGTTTTTTTGTAAAATTCATTAATAAATTATGAATGATATATATTGGCTGAGTGAAACCTTTAAAATCCATTTAGTTATAATTTGAACAGAAAAAAGTATTTTTCCAAATTTTCTAAAAATTGCTCTTTTTAACACAATTTGACTCCTTATACATTCCACTAAACACTATATCATGTTTAAATATATAATTTATGTATTATTCTCTAAAATAATTGATATAAATTATATAAGTTGCTGGAAAGTGGTGTTAAAGATTCTGAAAACATTTTGTTGTGTTAATATGTTCTTATTAACTATGTCTCAAGTTCACAGTTTATCAAACAAGAATATTAACATTCGTCAACTCTTAAAATCTTATATGTTATCTTGCTGGTGCAAAAAAGGGTGAATCTTTAGGAACAGCTATAGTATCTATATATCACAAATGGTGTTTTCCCTAACTCAAACAATGTAGGGTTTATTATTCTACACATATTTCTAATGACTCTTAGATGTTTACATTCTCTGAAGTATAATTGTGAAGGCTGTGTCCATCACTCTCAACACAGATTCTTAAACTCGTCTCTGCAGGTTCAACTATATAATTAGTTTCCATTTTGAATCTCCATGGACATTTGTATCCAAAATGAAACCAATGTGGTTTCCTTCAGCGCCTTGGTATGCAGTATGCTCTTGATTGCAGAGCAGAGACTTTCTCTCGTTGTTTGACTTGTTCTCTTTAGTAGACAAGTCGTGGGTTATCTCAGAAGGAGACACCGAATATGTACCCACATTTCCACTTCTTTTCCCAGTGGATAGCGTGGTTTTTTATGTGAATTTATTAGACTTATTTAAAGTCTGTTTAGGTTTGATAGAAGTGTCAACTTGAGTTGAGCTACGATGAGAGTTAGTAGAGGAGTTTGTAACTTTCTCCCCGTCTTGATTGGCTCTTTGTCTTTCGACTAAGGTATGTAGACCTGTGATTTCTTTCAGAGTCAAAAAGGTCGTATTGTAAATAGTACACAACTTATCTAAAGTTTCTCTTGGTAATTTTCGTTTAACAACTACTTTAGTCATCCATTCGGCTGACTGTATTTGGACTTTAAGGCTTAAGGCCTTGAGTAAAGACTCAAACTCTAGTCTGAAATTTTGGAGAGACTCTGTAGAATTATTGGCAGAGGGTAAATCCAGCAATTTTTGAACTAAGACAGTAACAGTTCTCTCCTTGTTATCGTAGTTGGTTTGGAGCAATTGTACAGCTGATGCGTAACCATCACTGGTCAGTGTTATATTGGAGATTACTTTCAAGGCTTCCTTTCTTAACAGGCCTTGTAAATAAGTGAATTTAGTGGTTGGAGGAATGTTAGTTTTAGAGTCTACTGCATCTACGAACTTACTCCAAAAATCATCCCAACTTTCGTTCTCATCACCAGAGAATGTGGGTATGTTGATTTGAGGTAATTTAACCTCAGGATCTGTACGTACAGTGGAAGTTACTGTCAGCTTGTTTTTAGCAATTTGCTTCTTATAGGGTAGAAGCTTAACTCGAATATCTTCTTCATACTGAGCTAACTCATCTATAACCTCATCAAGTTCACTACTCTCTATAGAGGTTGATTGCAGTTCGGTCAAATACAAATTCATGTGTTGCTTAATATGAGCAAATTTACTTTCAGCAACTTGTAATAAATCCTCTAATTCAAAGTAATCAACCGTTGACTGTTGTGACAGATTTTGACATTTATTAATCTGTCGGGTCAAATGACCTTTCAGACCAACAAGGGTCCTTTTTATTTTGGTAGCCGTATCCATCTTGTTGGGTAAAGGCTGATTGGTCAGTAAATACTTATTACTGAGGTAACTGGGATATTGACTCATTCAGTGGGTTTCAATATCAATGGGAATAGCCTAATATACTTGCATAGACTATGGGTTTACCTACCTAACACAAAATAGCTAGATACTTTGTGTACTGTCTGAATCTCACCACTAGTTCTCGTCCGGTTAGCTCATCCATATCACCATCAGAGTTAATGGAGAAAATCCAGCACTACACAAAATAGATACACAAAATAATGTATACAAGAGAAATATTATGGAGACACTCCAATCAGAGTTATCTCAAAATTTATCCCACCCTATAGAGGGTCAGCACAAATAATATAATATATACAACACTGACTAGTTTAGATCTAGTCGTAATAATTCCTAACTAAGAACTATAAAATTATTTAGTCTGGGCTTGTACCAAATTCAGCACAATCTCAGCCTAAATTCTACCTAATAACATGGGTAAAGATTATTGTGGGGCAATAAGGTAATATAGTTGTGCTGTATTTTTGTTTTTTTTTGTTTTATAAGAGTGCTCTTGCACACACAGGTGAACAATTATGTACAGTTAAGTTTGGCTTGCTAGCCACAGCCTTTTGTGATGGTTGATGGTGTTAATTAACTTGTCAACCACATGCAACCTAGATTCCCCTGACAAATGTACACCGTCTCTAGTCAGGTTCTGTCTGTAAGGTCTAGCTGTAAATTGTATATATGTGGCATCCAATCTCACTCGCTTTTTCAGCCTGAAATTTATATACTTAGCAGCTCTCAGGTAGTATTCCGGAGTTACTCCCCAACGATTATCTTGGCTTGGTTGGCGAGGCTCCACTAATGTGAATACTACTGATTCACTGATGAGCTTGAAAGAAGAAATTATGTTTTTGAGGTGTTTGATCACCTCGGCTGGATGACGAGTGGGGTGGATGTCAGTACCACCTAAGTATATGATGGTTAGGTGGTGAGGCCACTCTAACGCAGGTGTTAGGGTGGTGTTATTGTAAAAGTTATGAGCTGTTGCTCCTGGTGACCTAAAGATTCTCACCTCGGTGTGAGGTATAGGTCTAAGTGTTGTGGGTAATTGGTTATGACCCACTAAAGCTACTTTATACATGAGGTAAAGGTAGCAATATGTTAGTGTGATCTAGGCTAACTAATGTGTTACAATGTTAGTTGACAATTAATTAAATAGTTAGTCTAGCTTCTATCACACAAGGATTAGCTATTAATGGTTAATATTTTAATTATAAATTTAATGCCTATCCGGTTCGAAGGACCATAATGTGGGATATTTGGGTTTGATTCTGATTAATTAATAATTAAAGTAGTAAATTAAATTACGAAGGACCACCCGCTTTTAAAGTAAAGAGGGAAACTAAGAATTTCAGATCATTAGATAAAATTCTAGAGAAAACCAGTGACTATGGATATGACTAGAAAGTATGATCATAAGAATAATTAATGGGCTGTATTATTAAAAAACAAAACCTCAAACACCTACATTGGGGGGTTATTACTGGAGGCCAGTACGTCCAGGAATCAGTGTGGTTCGTTCACTAATTCAATTAATAATAATCTAATCCTATAAATAATGCTGAATATAATATTATTCATATAAAGAAGAACATGAATATGAGCATAGTAATGAGTTACAGTAAATCACACATTATGTTGAACATTCTGAATGTATCAAATTGCTAAAATATAGGAAAAAAGAAATAAGCCTTAGCTTGTAGTAGGTTCCTTTAGATAACTCTGGAAGTCCTCTTAATCTCCAAGTCTGGTACATTGACGAATGGCACGATTAACATGGAGAAGGCAGCATGAGGAATCCGTCTCTCAAGCTGCAAGATAAATAACTACCAGTAGCAATTGATTTAACTACTCAATTCATATTCAAGATTATTGATATCTACAGATAGAATTCTAATCACCTGTTATTAGGTGTTATCTCGCCGCGTGACGTGCAATCACCCCGCTATTAATAAACTTGTAAATGATGTATCAAATAAAAGGTACTTAGCTGTGGGCACTGTATAAGTATTAAGATTGCCGTAATTTCGCATCCCAGGCTCCGGTGAACCTATCCTGGATTGATGCGTTTCAAGCTGGCTGATCACGTGTCGTCAGGAACCAAGTCTAAGGTCCCTCTTTAACACCAGCACTAGTTGAAGATATTATCTGCAAGGTCGTTCACGCCTCACAGTGGCGGCTTTCATCTGTGGATGGACACACTTGTCCTATTTGCTGGACAATGGCGTCTTTTGTGAGTACGGTAAGCGCAGCTTTGCCTCCTTCCGGCCCTGCACGTGTCTGCTTCCCGACTGAGGATGGCGTCCCCTAACCCACGCCCAGTCGACGTTCACAACACAAATTATTGTCTTGAACATTAATATTTCTCGCATTCACGCTTGAAACTCTAAAGACTGGACGGGTTTATTATTTAGAGGAACGGAATATTATTATTTAACTATTTAAGAATAGTAAATATATAAGGGAGAGGAATTAATGTCTCCCCATAGCATTCATTGATGACGTTACCTCTATCGCGAGGTAGACGTTATGATTCTAAAGCTCTATTCGGCTTTTAGTTAGAGAACAATTCGTCTGCAATCAGTTGCCATACAGAATGCTTTAATTATGGAAAATCGTATTTAATTCTCACACAAATTGAATATAATGTGTTTTACTGTAAAGAAATCTGACGCAATACTGGCGTCAGGTGACGTGAGAATTCTAGCCTAATGCACAGATGAATTATTAGTACAGGAGAATTCTACGAGTTGTTAATTTTACTTACTACAATATTGAGTATGGTTAGTAATAAGTAATGAGAATACAACAATGCTGTATTCGATGTTGGAAATATCCAACACCTTATCAGCAGGGCCACTCCTCCCCCTCCTCTCCCTTACCCCTCTTTCCTTACTATATAGTAGTCCTTTGGAAACACAGTGTCTGTTATGACTCCTGACAATTTTGTTTCCGTGAGTCCTATTACATCTAGGTTTTTTTTCTTGCACGCTTTTCGCCAGTTCACTTGCTTTATTGGTAATCCCATCGATGTTTGAGTACCTTACCTTGAAGCTCACTCTCCTATATTCATTTTAACCCTCCCTCCCCACAAGTGTAGAAAGTTGTTCCATGGGCATTACTTCTTGGGTAGGCTCATCCTCCTGTGAGGTAGTTGCCAGGGGTTCAGGGGGAGGTGGAGTGGGGGATGGAGGGCTTAGGTCTTGCCCAGGCCTGCTTAGGACAGGAAGAAGTCCTGGGGGATGAGGGGGGCATGGAGTGCTTGAGGTTGGAGGGCAGGGATTGGTCGGGGAGAGGGGACGCCCTCCTGTAGTGAAGTTAACATGGGGTTTGGGGGAAGGTGGAGTGGGGAATGGAGGGCTTAGGTCTTGTCTGGGCCTGCCTGGGGCAGGAAAAAGATCAGTGGATGGGAAAGGAGGGGATACATGTGTGTATACTGTGTGTGTATACGTGTGGATACTGTGTGTGCTGAGTCAGGTACTCTGTCAGTATTCCTGCTCCACACCCACCTAACTGGCAACACCTTTACAGTCATGTGCATACATTAAAATACTGAAGGAATGGAAATCTGGAATACTGAAGGAATGGAATGACTGAAGTACAGAAATCGATGCCAGGCATAAACAAACAGTGTGGGAACCGACCTGTGAGATTTATATTTATTTAATTTATATGAATTTATATTTACGTTAATTTATATACTTCGATAGCAATTTGTATAATGATAAGTGGACTGTATTTCTGCAATAATCTCATAATCTCACAAATCGATCCTCTACACATTAGGGGGGGGTTATTAAATTAATATATATGCAGCCAATCAAACTACAGTAATAGCTACATACATTGATGAGGTTCCTTATCTTATAGTACAGCAGGTTAGTCCACCAGGTATAACTAGGGTGTAGACACCAAATTATCCTCTTTGAGGTAGCTTCCATATCACCCAGTAACTGGTGCACAAACTCTTCCTCGTCTTGACCTGTCAAAAGGGCGCTAACTGTGAAGCCAGAATCCTATATATGACAAGTTATATCAGAGAAAACACTATACAGTACATGGAACATTAAAGACCTGGCTTAATTACCTTTAGTTTGAGGCGATTTCGCGATCTAACCGGGTCACCCTATATCCTGACATTAATGGCCATAAATGAATGATAAACGGGTTTCGGATAGACTTAACTTGAATTTGTAGACAGCGTGTTGACAATGGTACACCTTTGGCTTCCATAACACTACGTCCAAGTAAATTTAACAGGAGCCGAATTTGCTCCCGTGTGAGCCTCTGGTCTCAATATAAACAATGGCAATGTCTAACACTCCATTCTATTGACGTTACTGGCCGACATTGTCCAGAATGATAGGAGCCGAATTTGCTCCACACGTCTCGGAGGTGACACAACAATGGCCCCTCTCCTTCCCCACTCTCGCCTGGCCTACTTTGTCCAGATTTCAGAAAGTGATAGAAGGGTCACATTTACTCTACTTTAATATTGATAATTAAGTTAATTTATATAAGATGTTTTTATGATGGTAAAGTCCAAAGACTAATGTATTTAAGAATAATTCCCACCATAATAGGTGGTGAATTATAATAGTATGTGGTGATGATATCCCGTTTTCTTTAGATGGTAATTCCACTACAAGTTACGTTTTCTATGGGTAACTTGTTTATACAACACAGCTCTTATCTGTCTGTATGATATATTAAATGCTGTCGGATTTTCCGACATAATTCCCCAGGGGGCTGCTCACGGGTCGAAGTCCTAATTAGAACAGACGAACACCGATACTCCTCCTTCGAATTATTAGATTAATTTGATGTTAGTAGTTAGTAATCACACATTTGTGTGTCTGTTCGTACAGGACGGATGTCCCGTACTAGAGTTGTAGGGGTTAGAAGTCTAATGCGATTTCATTTCCCTGTCAACTCTTGAAAGGCTAATATTCAAGCCTTAATACATATTATTTAACCCAGAAGACTGAATGTGATCAAGTACTACAGTCAATTATGATTCAGGGACTGCAGTGAGATCAGTGACATTGGATATAACTTGAAGTTTCTTCAGGTAACTGGTCACTGATATAAACACTGAGGCCCATGGAATACATCTTGATTAAATAATAAATGTATCAAATCAGTCATCAGATTTATTGGGGTTTAATTCAGTTAATTGATTCAGAAGATTGAATAGCTCATCATTAAAGTAAAGTATGGTTCTGGGACTGCAGTGGGATCAGTGACATTGGTCGCAGTGACTTGTAGCTGTTTTAGGCTACTGTTCACTGATTTGCCACTGAGGCCTCATGAACTCATCTCCAGCTTTAAATGATGATACTAACATCAACCTCTGTTGGTATAGTCAGCTGTAATCTCCTTAGTATAATGCTACTGGAGAAATATAATCAGCTGACAAATTTAGATCTCTACTGGTATTGTTTATCTGCAGGCATAGGTCTCCTCAGGCTCGATACTGGGCCTGAGAGTAATTTACCTCCTGCAGAGTTTAACATGGTTATGCCCTGATATTTAGTAGGGCTACCGATGAATCGATGGTAGTAGTCTGTCCCCACAAGGACAGCCATTTGGCATTTGATTTGCTCAAATTTACCTGCAGCTGCTTGATAATAGCTTTCCAGGTCAGCATAATCAACTTGAGATTGTTGTGACAAATCTTCACATTTCTTGATCTGTCTTGTTAAGTGGCCTTTAAGACCTGCAAGGGTTCTTTTCATTCTCCCTGCATTATCCATACTGGCTAGTTGGTGAAGCCTTGTGGGACTTGTACTTGGGCTGCTCATAATACTGAACAAACACTGATGGTAGCCTAGGGTCAATTCTGAACTCACTAGGCAATAATCCTACCTCTACTAGAGGTTAGCACTTAAAATTAATGCACATTATATATACACAATCATACACACTAATGATTTGAGTGATAAACCAGTGTCACTGGAAGTACCTTTAGGTTAGCTCTTCTATATCACCCTAGGATGGTAGAGACACTAATTAATCACTCAAAGGTGTAATGATCATAAGTAAATTATTATATATACACAACTCAACTCGAGTTGATAAAAATTACACCCAAAATAGGGTCTGGACCATTCATTAATGGTGTTAGGTTATTCAATATAGTACAACTGACTATGGTAATAATGGGACTAGGATGAGCAATAATAGTTCAACTAGTCAGTGTTAATATCCTACCCTGTTGTGGGTTGGCAATTAGTAAATATTATACTGTGATCACTAGTGCAATATATATTAAATAATTCTCTATTTTGGAGAAATAATATACACAATTATTGTTAATAGCCTCTTAATTAGCCTCTATGAAACTTCTAATATTATCTAGAAGTATTAAATGTTATTAGTGACCTCGCGAAATAAAGTCCACAAAATTCGTAGATAATCTCTCGCGAAATGTAACACCACGAAATCCGTGAACAATATCGCGAAGACACAGTCACTAATTAGGCTGGCTTCTATATTAGCGCTGTCATTTCACGAAATAACACGCCACCAAATATCTGTGGGTGTGCATGAAACCGCTGACGAAGCTGATCTGGGCTGAGGGAGGCTCCTGAGCTCCCACGAGGCTTCGCCGCTGTCTAGACTGGCTTTGTTTAAATAACACTGCACTAGTATATTTAATGAATCCACTGGTTAACTGCTTCATCCGGTACTAAGATGACCAAATGTGGGTTCAAAGGATCAAATAATCCGTCATCCGGTTCGAAGATGACCAAATAATGTGGGAACTGACCTGTGAGATTTATATTTATTTAATTTATATGAATTTATATTTACGTTAATTTATATACTTCGATAGCAATTTGTATAATGATAAGTGGACTGTATTTCTGCAATAATCTCATAATCTCACAAATCGATCCTCTACACATTAGGGGGGGGTTATTAAATTAATATATATGCAGCCAATCAAACTACAGTAATAGCTACATACATTGATGAGGTTCCTTATCTTATAGTACAGCAGGTTAGTCCACCAGGTATAACTAGGGTGTAGACACCAAATTATCCTCTTTGAGGTAGCTTCCATATCACCCAGTAACTGGTGCACAAACTCTTCCTCGTCTTGACCTGTCAAAAGGGCGCTAACTGTGAAGCCAGAATCCTATATATGACAAGTTATATCAGAGAAAACACTATACAGTACATGGAACATTAAAGACCTGGCTTAATTACCTTTAGTTTGAGGCGATTTCGCGATCTAACCGGGTCACCCTATATCCTGACATTAATGGCCATAAATGAATGATAAACGGGTTTCGGATAGACTTAACTTGAATTTGTAGACAGCGTGTTGACAATGGTACACCTTTGGCTTCCATAACACTACGTCCAAGTAAATTTAACAGGAGCCGAATTTGCTCCCGTGTGAGCCTCTGGTCTCAATATAAACAATGGCAATGTCTAACACTCCATTCTATTGACGTTACTGGCCGATATTGTCCAGAATGATAGGAGCCGAATTTGCTCCACACGTCTCGGAGGTGACACAACAATGGCCCCTCTCCTTCCCCACTCTCGCCTGGCCTACTTTGTCCAGATTTCAGAAAGTGATAGAAGGGTCACATTTACTCTACTTTAATATTGATAATTAAGTTAATTTATATAAGATGTTTTTATGATGGTAAAGTCCAAAGACTAATGTATTTAAGAATAATTCCCACCATAATAGGTGGTGAATTATAATAGTATGTGGTGATGATATCCCGTTTTCTTTAGATGGTAATTCCACTACAAGTTACGTTTTCTATGGGTAACTTGTTTATACAACACAGCTCTTATCTGTCTGTATGATATATTAAATGCTGTCGGATTTTCCGACAAACAGGACAGAGTAGATATTGAAACTATAATCTCATGAGAAAGTTCTAAACATTTCCGTATGCAACAATTTTGGTTAAAAAAGGGATTGAAAGAAATATTTAATTTGACAATAGAGTTTTATATAAATGAAATAAAGTTATGAGGAAAGTCACTCAGCTTTCAATAATAAAATTTAACAAATATCTACTCCTACATTGGGATAAAAATAATAAAATAAACTAAAAATACTTAAAAGCAGAAATAAAGATCACATTCCAGTGATAACATGAGTGTAACCTGGCAACCTGGTCCATTCATAAAGGTTATGAATTGTGTTTTGTTGAGTATATACACCTGCTGATGTGGATACATGTGGATATCTGCTTGTGTATAAATATGTGTTGGTATGTTAATTATGCCTCAATGATTAATTTATATTTGTCAGTTATAATACATTTACATAATCATACACACATACACACAGACCAAGAGCAGTTAGAATACGAGCATTAATATTCATACACAAACTCATGTCACAGAGCTGGTCCATTCACACACAAACTCATGTCACAGAGCTGGTCCATTCATACACAAACTCATGTCACAGAGCTGGTCCATTCATACACAAACTCATGCCACAGAGCTGGTCCATCCATACACTAACTCATGTCACAGAGCTGGTCCATTCATAGATTAATGAACTTACAATAAACAAACAAACATACGTTATTTCCATCCACAAATCACATTATTAGTGTTTGTGCAAGATAAGATCAGTGAGCACTAATGAATAACCAGGAGCCGTTGTGGCGCAGATGTGGGCGCCTCCTCCGCCGCCTCACAGTCCGGAGATCGAGTCCCGTCTTCACCTTCGCTCTAGGAGACTCGAACCGAGCACCCCACGTGTGTGAGGCCGAAGCACTAAGAATATTACACCCAGATCACTTTTCCTGCCTTGTTATTGCTATAGTTTTAGTGTAATGTTTACACCTGGCCAGGTTTGACTTGTGAGAGCTTGGTTCACTAGGCTGTTGCTTGGAACGCCACGCAGGTCTACCAGGCTGTTGCTTGGCGCGGCCTGCAGGCCCTCATATCCACCACAGTCTGGTTAGTCCGGCACCCCTTGAAGAAAACTATTACGTTTTCTCTTGAAGATGTCCAATGGTGTTCCAGCAATATTTCTTATGCACGCTGGGAAGATGTTGAACAACCGTGGACCTCTGATGTTTGTACAGTGTTCTGTGATTGTGCCTATGGCACCCCTGCTCTTCACTGGTTCAATTCTGCATATTCTTTCATATCGCTCACACCAGTACGCAGTGTTCGAAGTGTTTGTACGTAGATGTATTCTCATGCTGCTGTATTTTTGTCTTCATAGTCTCTGATCTTTGAATTTTACTCATTTGTCATTGATGAATTTTTACTATAAATGCTTAGATATACCATGTCTCATATGTGACATATTATGTAATTTTTATATGATCTTTTATTATGAGACTGTTGTGGTCAATAGACCAAAATAATATCTACAGCTTTCAATGTATCATTAAGCTTAACCTCACCAGGTTACAACTGGGTGTCATTCAGGCCGCAGGTTTTAGTGTCATGTAAAAAACTAACAGTGTCCTTCACATTATTTTAAATGTTAATATTATGATTATTTCTTAAGTTCTTAAATTGTGCACAAAGTAACAACACGGATTATAATGTCTATTATAAGACATTCTTATAATAGAATGAAGATTAGATATTAAAACTAAGTTGTATAAAATAAGGGATAAAAAGAGCGTGTGTGTGCGTGTGTGGAGTCGCGAACCACGACCCGCAAGGCGGCAGTGGTTCACCCTCACACTCGGCCACCCTGCTCTGACCTCATAATATTCAACACTTATATTTATCATAAATTTGTTCACTTTATTAGTGTACTCACCTAGTTGTACTCACCTAGTTGTGCTTGCGGGGGTTGAGCTTTGGCTCTTAGGTCCCGCCTCTCAACCGTTAATCTTCTGGTGTACAGATTCTTGAGCTTCTTTAGCTCCATCATATCTACATTTGAAACTGTG
This sequence comes from Procambarus clarkii, assembly GCF_020424385.1. Taxonomy (NCBI): domain Eukaryota; kingdom Metazoa; phylum Arthropoda; class Malacostraca; order Decapoda; family Cambaridae; genus Procambarus; species Procambarus clarkii. The sequence continues at coordinate 19,315 of NW_025566792.1, read as the reverse complement.
TACTGAGTCAGCCTCCACCACATCACTTCTTCGTGCATTCCATTTACTGTCTACTCTGACACTCAAAAAGTTCTTTCTAAAGTCTCTGTGGCTCATTTTGGAACTCAGCTTCCACCTGTGTCCCCTTGTGCGTGTACCACCCATGTTAAACAATCCTTCCTTGTCCACCCTGTCAATTCCCTTGAGAATTTTGTACGTGATGATCATGTCTCTCTGAGCTCTTCTGTCTTCCAGCAACGTGAGGTGCAGTTCACGCAGCCTTTCCTCATAACTCATGTCTCTTAGTTCCGGGACTAGCCTATTGGCATACCTCTGAACTTTTCCCTGCTTCGGCTTGTATTCACCAAGCTGTACTCACCTAGTTGTGCTTGTAGGGTTGAGCTCTGGCCCTCTGGGCCCGTCTCTCAACTACCAGTCAACTGATTTTTTTTTTAGAGGGGGGGGGGGGGCTTGTCAAAGTGTGGACTTTATGCTGGGGCCGCATTCTCCAGGATTGGCCTTACAAATGTGGTATACAAGGTTATGCAGGTTTTCTTACACAGGTTTCTGATGGTCGTTCTGATGTTAGCCAGACTCGCATACACCACCGATGTAATTCATTTGATGTGGGCTTCAGGAAACAGGTTTGGCGTAACATCAACTCCTAGATTTTTCTCCCTGTCCGTTTCGTGAAGGACTTCATCTCCCATTTGGTATCCAGTGTCTAACCTCCTATTTCCTCTGCCTAGTTTCATCCCCTTTCCTTTTTTTGGGTTGAATTTTAGTAGCCATTGGTTGGACCATTCTTTCAGTTTTTCAGGCTATTTTTAGCCTTATACTATCTTCTTTCTTAATCCTCCTCATAATTATTACGACATCAGCAAACATTGAGAGGAACGAGTCTATTCCCTCTGGGAGATCATGTACATATATACCAGAAACAGTATAGGTCCAAGGACTGATTCCCGTGGGACTCTACGGGTGACGTCTCGCTACTCCGAGACCTCACAGTGACTCGCTGTCATCTGTCTTCTAAGTACTCATTTATCCAGTGGAGTATCTTCCCTTTCACTCCTGCCTGCATCTCCAGTTTGTGCTATTCTCTTATGTGGTACTGTTTCAAAGGCTTTCCGGCAATCTAATAATAAGCCCAGCACTCAATAAGTCTCCCCAGCACTCAATAAGTCTCCCCAGCACTCTCTATCTTGCTTGATTCGTGTTGCCTGGTCATAGAATTCAATTAATCCTGTGAGGCAGGATTTACCATCCCTGAACCAATGCTGATGTTGGGTTACAAAGTTCTGTTGCTCCAGATGTTTCACTAGTTTTTTGTTTACGCACAATCTTCTCCATCATCTTACATGGTATGCAATTTAGGGACACTGGCCTGTAGTTCAGTGCTTCCTGTCTATCACCCTTCTTGTATATTGTATATAAACCCTCAGAATGTTTAAGGAAAGTGATTTGTGAGAAATTTTTAGAAATACAGTCCACTTCAAACAAACAGTTTGCTATCGAAAAATATATAAATTAACGTAAAATATTAATTACTCATTAAATTATTACAAATTAAATAGATATAAATCTCACAGGTCAATTCCCCACACGCTGTCATTTTTATAATTGTAGCTCTGTCTCTTCTCTCACCCTGACGTATTCATTCCTGGTGCTCTGGTATCTTTCTCTGCTCTCTATTGTCCTGTTATATCCATAGTTTCTCCTGGCTCTTGTATTTAGTGGCTTTGCTACCATACATCTCTGATTAAACTATGGGTTTCTTGTCTGTATTTCATTTTTTTCCCTTTTGGACAGAAATAAACTTGTCGCTCTACCTGGACGGTAGAGCGACGGTCTCGCTTCATGCAGGTCCGCGTTCAATAACCGACCGTCAAGGTGGTTGGTCGCCATTCCTCCCCCGTCTCCCCCCCGTCCCATCCCAAATCCTTATCCTGACCCCTTCCAAGTACTATATAGTCGTAATGACTTGGCGCTTTCCCTTGATAATTCTTTCTTTCTTTCTGAGTGACGTGGTCCATCATGTCTTGGACCGTCTTTCCTCTGAGCTCTGTTTCCTAAGCTATATCTGTTAGAAATTTCCTTATCTCCTCATAGTTTCCCTTCCGGAATGCCGGCCCTTATTTTCTGGGGCCCTTCCTTGACTACCTTAACCCTTCCTTGACGAGGTACTCAAACATTAGTATACTGTGATCACTCATTCCCCCGGGAGGCTCGAAACCGATATCTCTTATGTCTGAGTCGTTCAGAGTGAAGACTAGGTCCAGTCTCGCTGGTTCATCATTGCTTCTCATTCTTGTGGATCCCCCGAAATGCTGACTTAAAAAGTTTCTTGTCGCCATTTACAACAGTTCAGCTCTCCATATTTCCTCACCTCCATACGGTTCCTTGTTTCCCCAGGCTATCCTTCCGGTATTGAAATCCTCCATGATAAGCAGATGAGATTGATTTCTACAGACAGCAGTGGCTGTTCTCTCAATTATAGTGTTAACTACCATGTTAACTACCTTACTCTTGCCTGGGTTGTCTGTCATTTGGTGGCGGGTTATATATCACTGCCACTACTACTCTTGGTCCTCCCATCGTCGTGGTGCCTGTTATGAAGTCTATGAACTCCTCACAGCTTGGAATAACCATTTCCTTGAAACTCTATTCCTTTCTCATCAGTAGGGCCACTCTGCCTTCTCCCCTTCTTTCCCGCTCTTTCCTTACTGCATTGCATTTCTGGGCAAACACCGCATTTGTTATGATTGCTGAGAGTTTTGTTTCCATGAGTCCAATTACATCTGGGCTCACTTCTTGTGCTTTTTCCCTAAGTTATCTTGCCTTGCTTATGATTCCATCTATGATCGAGTACATTACCTTGAAGCTGACTCTCTTCTGTCCATCCTCAGTTTCTGTTGATTCAACTGGAGTTGACGGTTTTTGGGGTGTCTGCAGGATTTGGGGGGGGGGGGGGAAGGATCTAAAAAAGAAGGACCTGGGGGACCTGGGGTGTGAGGGGGGGGAGGATCTGGTGCAGAGGAGAAGGATGGTCTGGGGTGGTGTGGCTGAGAGGGTCTTGTGAAGGGCATGGGATTGGGGAGCAGGAGGGGTGAGGTCATAGGTTGGGGAGAATGCATTGGAATCGAGGGGGGGGCAGGGAAATCAGTGGTTGTGGAGGAAATTTGTGAATTAGTTAACAGGGGTCTCAGAGGATTCTGGGGCGAGGGATGGGGGTCAAGGAAAATGGGTACAAGAAGAGTATGGGGTTGGACAGAGATGATATTGGGTGAGAGGGAGGGGGGCCGAGGAGGGTATGGGGTGAAGGAGGAGGGAGGGGATGGGAGGGAATGGGGCGATAGGGGGGAGAGGACAGACAGGGATTGGGGTGATAGGTGATAGTGGACAGGGAGGGTAAGGGGAGAGGGGAATGGAGGTACAGCAGGGGTATGGGGTAAGGGAGGGGTTGATAGAGAGGGTATGGTGTTTTGAATGAGCATTTGAATGGGAATAGAGAGGGATCAGGGTAAGGGGGGTTTCCATGGGGAGGAAGATGTGGGTATTGTCCTCTCCTCTGAGGTTGCTGGGGTGCTGGTTGTGAGTTCCCCACTCTCCTCTGGGGCTGTTGAGTTGGGGGCTGTGGTTCCCTGGTTCTCTCCTCTTCCCCTGTGCTTCCTCCTCGCTTCTGCTGTCTTAACTCTCCATTACCCCCCTCCCCCACATGTCCCTCTGGAGGAATATTTTCCTGTAACCTCTCAAGTTCGTGTTCTACCTTTGCTAAATAGTCTCTCCTTGTCTGCCCTCTCTGTTCTGAGTATTTTTATGCGGTGATCATGTCTCCCAGTCTTCTCTCCGAGTAACGCGAGGCAGAACACCGGTAGTCTCTCCTCGACGCTCATACCTCTCAGTTAAGGGACCAGTGCGTTGGCATGTCTCTAAATATTCTTGAACTTCGTTATATATTTAACGAGATAAGGACTCGATACTGGTGCCTCATATTCCAGCAATAGTTTTACATAAGCGAAATACAAGATCTGAACGTCTCATTGTTCAGATTCCAAATGGAAGTTCTTATATTACCAATTTATTAGCTTTTTGTGACAGGTTGGGGGTCATGTCAACTTCCAAGTGTTTCTACTGTCAGATTACAATACGATTTCTACTCCCTTGTGATAACTTGTGTCTAGTCTCCGGTTCCCTGTGACCAGCTTCATTACCTTGCACTTACTAGAGTTGAACTTCAGTGGCCACTTGAAGAACCATACTTTCATTTTGTAATGAAATGTGTGCGTGTGCGCGCACGGATTTCTGAATGATGCCCTTTAAAAGGACACATTTAAAGTCCTCTTGAAGTTTCCTGGACTTTCCTCGTATTTATCCTCTTAGTAATTGTGGCCCCATCAGCGAACATTGAAAGGAAGTAGTCAGTTTTCTCCGGCAGGTCGTTAACATAGATTACGAATAAGACCGGCCCTAGAACTGACCCTTGGTGACCGTCTCTGGCAACATCCCGCCACTCTGAGGCTGCTCCTCTTACTGTGACTCTTTGCCGTCCGTCGCATTGCTACTCTTCTATCCTCTCAAGTACATTTTCTCTCCTTCAAGTCTGTTGTTTAAATTTGTGAAGTAGTCTCCTGAAGGGGTACTGTGTTGAAGGCTTTCCGATAGTCCAGAAATACACAGTCCTTCCATCTTCCTTTACCTTGCCAGGTTTCCGTTGGCGGTTCCTAGAATTCTATCAAATTTGCCATCTCTGAAACCATAGTTTTGTTGTGTTGTAATGTCTCTTCTCTCCGTATGTTTACCTCGCCTCTTTCTTTGAATCTTTTCATCACCGTTGAGTGATAGGAAAGTAAAGGACACAGGACTGCAGTTTAATGAATCCTGTCAGATTCCATTTTGGTTTGTTGACACTGAATTGACTGTCTCTCAATTTTCTGGCCTTTCTCCTGCTTCCAGTGATTTGTTATATTTCATTATTAAAAGCCAGCACAAAGTTTGTGCTCCTTATCTTGGCATCTCTGGTGATATTATATCTGGGGCTGTAGCTTTAAAAGGGCCTGGTTTCAGCAAAGGCTTATAATTCCGTTTATATATATAAACGTTTATATATATAAACGCTTATAAACGTTTAATTGTTCTAATGTGAAGACCTCCTTGAACCTGCTGTTGGGTTCTTCGCACACTTCTCAGTCGTTCTCAGGCAATGGGTCCTGTCTTGTCCTCAGTTCCATCACTCTTTCCTTGATAACGCTTCTAATAATATGAAGAAATATGTATTTTTATCTTGAAGCTTTTTAACCCTTAAGGCATATAAGTTCCTCGCTTGTAACCTGATAAGTTTGAGCTTATTGACACATTTAAAGTCATTGATATTAAATTGGGCCACAAACTTTAGGTAAAAGAAAAAGTCTCACATTGAAATAATAAAAAAGATTAAGATCGTATTACCAACTTACATTTTATATCCAAGTATTTAAGAAATGTATTGTAATATGAGAAATGAGCCAAAATCTAAGTCCTTCAGGGCCAGATGGTAGAGGTCTGGAGTAATATTAGTGCTGTGGACGGGTCCTTCAGGGCCAGATGGTAGAGGTCTGGAGTAATATTAGTGCTGTGGACGGGTCCTTCAGGGCCAGATGGTAGAGGTCTGGAGTAATATTAGTGCTGTGGACGGGTCCTTCAGGGCCAGATGGTAGAGGTCTGGAGTAATATTAGTGCTGTGGATGGGTCCTTCAGGGCCAGATGGTAGAGGTCTGGAGTAATATTAGTGCTGTGGACGGGTCCTTCAGGGCCAGATGGTAGAGGTCTTGAGTAATATTAGTGCTGTGGACGGGTCCTTCAGGGCCAGATGGTAGAGGTCTGGAGTAATATTAGTGCTGTGGACGGGTTCTTCAGGGCCAGATGGTAGAGGTCTGGAGTAACATTAGTGCTGTGGACGGGTCCTTCAGGGCCAGATGGTAGAGGTCTGGAGTAATATTAGTGCTGTGGACGGGTCCTTCAGGGCCAGATGGTAGAGGTCTGGAGTAATATTAGTGCTGTGGACGGGTCCTTCAGGGCCAGATGGTAGAGGTCTGGAGTAATATTAGTGCTGTGGACGGGTCCTTCAGGGCCAGATGGTAGAGGTCTGGAGTAATATTAGTGCTGTGGATGGGTCCTCCAGGGCCAGATGGTAGAGGTCTGGAGTAATATTAGTGCTGTGGACGGGTCCTTCAGGGCCAGATGGTAGAGGTCTTGAGTAATATTAGTGCTGTGGACGGGTCCTTCAGGGCCAGATGGTAGAGGTCTGGAGTAATATTAGTGCTGTGGACGGGTTCTTCAGGGCCAGATGGTAGAGGTCTGGAGTAACATTAGTGCTGTGGACGGGTCCTTCAGGGCCAGATGGTAGAGGTCTGGAGTAATATTAGTGCTGTGGACGGGTCCTTCAGGGCCAGATGGTAGAGGTCTTGAGTAATATTAGTGCTGTGGACGAGTCCTTCAGGGCAAGATGGTAGAGGTCTGGAGTAATATTAGTGCTGTGGACGGGTCCTTCAAGGCCAGATGGTAGAGGTCTGGAGTAATATTAGTGCTGTGGGCGGGTCCTTCTGGGCCAGATGGTAGAGGTCTTGAGTAATATTAGTGCTGTGGACGGGTCCTTCAGGGCCAGATGGTAGAGGTCTGGAGTAATATTAGTGCTGTGGACGGGTCCTTCAGGGCCAGATGGTAGAGGTCTGGAGTAATATTAGTGCTGTGGACGGGTCCTTCAGGGCCAGATGGTAGAGGTCTGGAGTAATATTAGTGCTGTGGACGGGTCCTTCAGGGCCAGACGGTAGAGGCCTGGAGTAATATTAGTGCTGTGGAGTGATCTTGAACACGCTTTAGTCGTGTGTTCGAGCCTCTTTGCGACTCAGGACGAAAATGATCTCGTCGAGACGGTCGTGGGGTCGTCCACACGGTCGTGGGGTCGTCCACACGGTCGTGGGGTCGTCCACACGGTCGTGGGGTCGTCCACACGGTCGTGGGGTCGTCCACACGGTCGTGGGGTCGTCCACACGGTCGTGGGGTCGTCCACACGGTCGTGGGGTCGTCCACACGGTCGTGGGGTCGTCCACACGGTCGTGGGGTCGTCCACACGGTCGTGGGGTCGTCCACACGGTCGTGGGGTCGTCCACACGGTCGTGGGGTCGTCCACACGGTCGTGGGGTCGTCCACACGGTCGTGGGGTCGTCCACACGGTCGTGGGGTCGTCCCACTTGTGCGATTGTTTCGTCCTAGCTTGTACTCACCTAGTTGTGCTTGCGGGGGTTGAGTTGCGGCTCTTTGGTCTACCCTCCCAACTGTTAAACAACTTGTGTAAAGGTTCCTGAGCCTATTTGTTTTTTTTTCATATCTATATTTCTAACTGTGTATGGAGTCAGCCTCCACCACATCACTTTCTAATGCATTCCATGTACTATCTACTATGACACTGAAAACGTTGTTTATAATATCTCTGTGGCTCCTTTGGGTACTCAGCTTCCACCTGTGTCCCCTTGTGCATGTACCGACCGTGTTAAATAATCCGTCTTTGTCTACCCTCTCATTTTCCCTGAGAATTTTGTATGTGGTGATCAGTAGTGGAAATCAGCCCGTCCTCAGAAAATGGGGCGGTAAATGTAACAATACAAATAAGTGCAATTATGTACTATTCATATCAGTCAGGTATTGTACTTATTTTCACTGAGTATCAAATCGTAGTCAAATATATTGTGAATATTTCAGTTTACCTGAAGAGCTGAATAGAAAACCACGACCTCACCTAACCGTCTTAATGTTTGAAGATGAGCATTTTATTGCTTCTTAATTACAATTAGTACTTAACCTATAGCTATATTGATATTACAGTTTTATAAAACTAATAAAACAAAACCAAAATATATCAATAAATTGTAAAGTAACTCAGAATATTTTCCAATTTTGTATAAAATCTCTATTGTTTAATAAAACTAAAAAATAAATTCTTGATATTTAAAACTTGTGTAGAGCAAACTTATCTTAAAAATTTCATCCTAAAATTCTAAGTGTCAACAGAAAATGAGGAAAATAAATAGGGCGGTAAATGTTACAGCCCCATAAGTGCAATTATATACTATTTGAGAGTAAGGAAATGCACTTAGTATTAAATCGTACTGTCCATTCTGAGGATTTGGTTTTGCTTTTCCCAACAGCCCCTTGTAGCGGCTTGGGGGTTTTCATTTTCCCCCAACGATCCCTCCTAGCATAAGGGGGTGTTTTTTTTCATTTTTTCATGTTTTTTCATATTTTTTTCAATTGCTCCCTTCAGTCATATATTGTTTTCCGAAATAGGAATTAAAAGGTATCCTCCTAGTCCCTTCCATTTCTCTCAAGGGGATTAAAAGGCCGCTTCTAGTCATCCTAAAATTTCGTTACCTCAGTGACTCTGCACAGACATTGCTAATGGTCAATGACGTCATCCAGTCCTCATCTTCCCCGAGTAAGTCCGTTTTCTGTTATGGTGTATTTATTCCTATTTTCAATATTTATATCAAGAGGGATTTAAAGGCTGCCTACTGTCGAGCCTATTGTACAATGACGTCATCCATAATCTTTCCATAATAAGCTCGTTTTCCTTAATGAGGTATTTCCATACAGTTTCTCATTTTCTAAGATCATTTTCTAGCTAAGATTACATATTGAACATATGAAATGAGTTCAACCCTGTTACCGAACCAGTATTCATCCAGGTCCTTAATCTAAGCCTATCCAATAGGTACATTGTTATATCCATTGTTTCCTGTTCTGTCTCGTTTTAATACTTTTAATAGTCTATTAATATCCCCTTCCTTATGTCCATTCATCTACTTACACACCTCTATCATATCATCCCCTAATTCTTCGCCTCTCTAGAGAATGTAATTTAAGCTTTGTCAATCTCTCTTTAAGGATCGTTTATCAAGCATTGGAAATAAAATGAAAATCCACATCTCCCATTCGTATGAAACAGACTCAGACATGAGAATACTACTGAATCCCTGTTGAAGTCTCCAAGTACATGCAAATATATGTTATTATACCATTTTTCAAAACAGGCTACACCATCACACAGCCATTTTTTATTTTATTCCTCCCACACTGATAGTCCTGTGTACGTATCATAATCACTCAAAAACATGCCACCACACCCTACTGTAACATATACCCATCTATGCCTATGCCATCTATGCCTATGACTGGGAGCCGGTCGGCCGAGCGGACAGCACACTTGACTTGTGATCCTGTGGTCCTGGGTTCGATCCCAGGCGCCGGCGAGAAACAATGGGCAGAGTTTCTTTCACCCTGTGCCCCCTGTTACCTAGCAGTAAAATAGGTACCTGGGTGTTAGTCAGCTATCACGGGCTGCTTCCTGGGGTTGAAGATCGGTCGAGGACCGGGCCGCGGGGACACTAAAGCCCCGAAATCATCTCAAGATAACCTCAAGATGCCTAACATATGTATAAGAGCTGCTTCGGATGTGTAAAATAGGCCTTCTGCAGTTACCTTCAATCTGATGTTCTCATAACCTTAATAAAACGTCATCATCCCCAATGAGGTCTGATCCACCAATGGGGTACGATGCTTTCAGCCTTCCATGACGTCATAAGCGGGTCCAGGGAGGGTTCCCACCTCTCATTAGCACATTCCCTTAATTGATAATTTTCCCAGTTGAGTGGAAACTTTTAGTATTGCCTTTCATAGATAATTCTTTGCCCGTGTGTATCCTTCAAAGCGAGCCACGTGGTGTACTTTAGTTTAGGTTGTGTTTATTATTTTTTATATGTAGGGATCTGAATGTACTGGAGAAATTGTCTTAAGTGTTTCATGGGGTCTCTCGTTTTGTGCGCCTAAGTATTGGGCGGAGGAGTTTGAAATCAGTGGGTGACTTAGCCGTTTCCCAAGCCTTAATTCTAGCAATCCCTAACAGCCGTCACACCCATTGACATTGCCCAGGAAGGTGAGGATATCGCACTCTTCTGCGGAGGACCTGGAAACACTGTTCCCGGGAAATGAAACACAATCCCCCCTCCCCTCTACTTCGAATCGCACTACCTCTATCCTAACTTCTCACGTCAGTTCATAGCCGAAAGAACTTTTTACCAGCAGGACCAGCCAGTGGATCGCTGACAAAGTAAAAGATCATGTACATGATAGAGGAAGAAAAACCCGAACCTGGGTGTACTCAACCTAGTATCCTGCAGAACCGGTAAAGCAACAAGGAAGAACTTTCACCTTAGCAGCAACCACCCTGCAGGTTGCCATACAAGGTCTCTACTGCTTCGGCATCAAGATACCAACCCCACCAAGTTAAAATGGAACGATATCACGAACTACAACAGTGCTTCAAGTGCTATGAGCTCTCCACCCCAGCAGCAAGTGTCAGCAACCCGTCCAGAAGTGCAGCCTCTGCGACCTGGAGCATTAATCCATCTATGTCGACAAACCTTCGATGCCAACTCTGCAATGGCGATCACCCGGCAATTTCCTACCAATGCCCCCACCGACAGGGAAAAAAAATCAAGGCCCAGCCAAGGGTTGGAGCCAAGAAAGCCAACCCTCGAACTCCGCCACCAGAGCCCCCGGAGCACTACCAGCACCTCAGCTCCCACCACTGGCAGAAGACTTTCCAGTCCTACCAAACCGTAACGACTCCCACCAGGCGCGCAGCCTTCACAATGGGGACCCCGAGACCCAACCAACAGCCCCGCAGCCCCTTACATCACATGCAGACATTATCCCAGGTTTTATTTGACTAGCAGAGGCTTGCCAGACCAGACAACCGGTTCGTCAGGGAACTGAATGTGCTGTAGCCATTGGCCTGGGGTCAATGACTACAGAGTTTGACAGGACCGTGAAATGTACTTTTGGTCTGTTTAGAGGACAGTCTGCTTTACTACCTAGCCTCAGAACGTTATACTTGTCAACATCCAACTATCTGCCAACCTTTCTACATTTCTTAGTGACTAGCAGTTACCAGGATGGATGTTAAATAGGAAAATTAAAGTCAAATCCCCAGGGCCGGACGAAGTGTTTGCCAGGGTGATTAAACACGCAAAAAGGAGCACTAGGAGGAGCTCTTTGCAAGTCTAGTATAATATTTAAAGTAGTGTGGCAACGCTGAAGTAATTATAGACACTAACCGACAAGTGTTATGAATCAGTTACCCGATTCTTACTAAGAATTAAATATGAAATATTTACATTTTCATCCCTCAGTTTTACTTTTATTATGAAATTGCATACTATTATGTTTACAAAATTATCATTTAGTTTTGGTACTTTTATCATACTGTCGTGTGTCAATTGATAGTAGTAGGCATCCATCAGTCATGAGACTAGGGAGTTGCACTCTGGTCGTCGGTCAGGAGTGGTCTATTGATAGTATTCATTTATACATCTTGTGGGTTTATCATGATTGAGAGGTCAGTCAGCGTCGCCAGCAGTGGTGAGCGCGTTATGACCAACTTTGCATCATTGACCGACCCTGTAACCAATTCTTTTATTGTATTCATTATTACTGTATTATGCCAAGTGTACATTATAGTTATGTTTAGAGTGATCGTTCCCAGTTTGTCAGACTTAACATCTGATAATTTGGTAACTGACGCCACTCTTCCAGACGCGGGAAAGCCTGAGTAGATGCGGGTAGACTGAGATGGTCAGACGCGTTGCACTGATAAGTGTTTAGACAACCACAATGAACAAAAACAGTAACCACACTGGTTAGATCGTTATTCATTATGGATGCCGTTCATTTTTTATATTATAGAGTTATTGATCAGTGCTTAGAGGTTATTTCACCCCCAATGTGTTAAGATATTTCTGGACGGTTTTTGTACATTGTTTTATTCCCCATCACACAGTATATTGGTGTTGCCATTTAGACAGTTTTGTTTTAATTCCCTTGACAGTGATACTAATTGTGAGGCCAATTTTACATGATTAACAACTGTACAGCAACAGGAACCACACACATCCACTAAATTTTACCTTCACATAAGCACAAATGAACAAGACCTCTCTTCCTACTACGAATTTCACTTTCACATAACCGACTGAAACACTGCGATAGTCGACAACGCAGTGCCTTAACAACAATGCCTTAATAACCAGGCATTCAACATGACCGACCTCCTGAAGATCCTCGAGGACGCGGCAGGCGTTACTCGCCTTGACATCGGCCAGGAAGGAGTAGAATTTATATTCTTTGACAGCAAGGACCACCTTAGCAATTCATGACCACTACGTCAGATTGATCTAAAAAGACCCTCCACACCAATTCCAGACCACAAGAACCTTCATCAACGGGAAGAGTCAACACTGATAAGCCAATTAATAGCCGACATCTACGACAGCTTAGAAAATTAAGACTAGGGTATATTCTGGGGCTCTCCTCGGCGAACGTGAAACTGAACTTAACCTTCGCCTCATTAGCCGCAACCAACTAAGCCACCATACAAGGATTACCACTTTGGCTACAAGATCCCACCCTACCGAATTAAGATGGAACGCTTCGACAACAATGTCTGAAGTGTTACCAGTACACGCATCTCTCCAAGGATGTCCGCACAAGGATGTTATAATTGACAAATTTTAACAAACCGAGATGCGTAACACTAGAAGCTATGAACGGTCGTCTTCAAAATCTCAAACCAACTGAATCCTATGTTTTTACTGATGGTTCTGTGCAATTAGGCACTGGTAGAACAGGGTGTGCACGAGCAGTGTATAAAGGGAATGAAATTATCACGTCTACGAGCACAGTCAGTCGCCAAGTGTACCAGTACACAGTTACAGTTACAGTCACTCCCTCAGTTACTCTTTTAGTACAGTAACAATGTCTCCCCAGGATATGACTTTCCTAACCATCCTTCTTGAATTATTAACGTCAAAAAGGACAATGATCTAGTAGCAAGAGCAAGGAAAATTGCTGAAGACGACCCAACCCTAAACGAAGTACCGTGGCAACTTGTAGGCAACGGAAAGGCAAACAAACGAAGAAGAACCGAAGAAACGTCCAAAGAAACCAAACTAGAAGCCAACCAGAACTCAAGAGCAGCATCCAAACCAATGCCAAGGACCATATTCAAAACCAAAAAACCAGTAGATGGTCCCACTTATGCTTACATTGCCGCACTTGAAAAGAATAATCCAGGATCAGATCTTAGAGCCAAACCCGACATTAGAGGTAGATATAACATATCCACAGCTAATCCGGATATAATCACAAACCTCAGGAACACACAACACCTAGTTGAACTAAAACCAGAAGGAAAAACACACCAAAATGATAGTTCAAGATTTCCCGGTCGAAGTTCATGCAAAGACTCCTAGAGTGCCCAAATGTCACAACGGCGGAAAGATGCAAGCACAACAATATCGAAACAAGACAGGTTCTTGTAACAATAAAAGGACCTCGCATCAACACTTAGTGTTGGGATCTATGGTCAATTCAGGCTGAGACTGTACAACCCAGAACCCATGCGCTGTTACAGATGTCAGCGCTTCGGCCACTACAAAGATGGCGGCAGAGGCCTGGAACGATGTGGTGTATGTAGCGAGCTCCACAATACCGACATATGCAAGAATCTGCACAAAGACGGCAAACAAACGAAAGCAAAATGCCCGAACTGCGGGGATACATATCACGCCTGGAACAAACTATGTCCAGAAAGGGTAAAAGAATACTAGCTTTCGGATCAACCCAGCAACCCAAAGTAACAACTTCTAGACCCCAATCTACCAGACCCTCGGTAAAAAGCCAGTGGTACACCCCTCGGCAAGTCCGAATAAATGAAGATCAGCAACAGTCTGACGCACCAAATCCTTCTAGTCTGAGCAAGGACAGGGCCTCCAACAACTGGAGGAAACAAAGAAGCACTACTCCACTAAGAAACAGCAACAGAATAGATCAAGGCAGCAAAACGTACATACCTGCTGTTGCCTCCAAGACCTCCCAAGCAGAAATGATGATCCTTACATCATCAAATGCCCCAGTAGCTGGATGTAGCAAAGACGCTTCAACCCAACCAAGAGTCTCCTCACCCACCAAGTAGAAAGTCTCCACTCCAGCCAAGAAGACAAACCGTCAGGAAAACCAGTACTGTAAAAACCATGGACTCAATGATTCCACTATAACGGAAAAATGGACAATCTCAAAATTATACAATGGAATATTCAAGGATTCAAAAGCAAAGCACAAGCACTCAGAGCAGTGCTTCAAGGATAGCATTGATATTGTTCCACTTCAAGAAACTCTCACCAGGACTGGCAGAAATATCAATATCCCAGGATATCAAGGATTCCACTGCCCTATGGCACAAGGTGGCACCAAAGGCATTTCAATTCTAGTAAGAAATATCAATGCCACGGCAATCACAGACCTGCCCAACTGTGGCGAGAACGTCGAAATTATGGGAGTTAAGCTCACTATGAGGAACTCAACGCTGTCCATCTTCAATGTATACAAGAGCCAGAGAGAACACGACATGGATCTCTCGACAATCTTTGAAATAGCAGTCACTACACCTACTATCATCTCTGGCGACTTCAACGCTCATAGTGAATTACTACTTGATTCACCATGAACCGACGCCAACGGAAGACATTTAACACCCTTTGGATGAAGTGCCAGAAATCAATCTGCTTAACTCGACGGAACCAACCCACACTGGTGGGGGAAAGCTGGATCTCACGTTTGTTTCCACCAGTATTTATGAGTTGTGTCATTGGTCAGTGGATCATGTTCTGACCAGTGACCACTTTGCTACAAAAACAGTTATTAATATAGCACTACCTCTTAGACCTCCAGCTCCCGAGCCCGGATGGGACTTTATCAAGGCAGATTGGACGAAGTTTCAGGAAGCTCTCGAAACTTGGCACCAAAACTACACTCTTCCTGACAACACCGAAGAAATGGAAAAAGATTTAGTAAATGCAATACATAGAGCAGCAAATCACGCCATCCCCAAGAGGAAAACAATTACCCAACAACACAAGGACCATTGGTATTACTGTGATAGGATCAAAGAGCTACATAACAGACTAAATTGTGCACGAAAGAATTTCAGAAGAGATAGAACCGAAGCTAATCTAAGACTTCTTAGAGCTGTCCGAGATCATGTGCACGAAGAAACAGCAAAAATCAGAAGAAAAATGGCTTGAGTGGTGTGTGCCAAGCTAAATCAGCATACGTCCTTGGGCGACATCTGGAGGCAGATCAACAAGGCCAAAGGAAAATAGCCTTGTTGCTCCGCCGCACCATGTTCATCCAGAGCAAGAAGCAGAAAGGCTAGCAAATCTATTTGCGTCAAGAGTCAGTTCCGCTGAACTTCCTCAAGCAACTCTGACTCACCAACAAAGATTTCAAGCAGCAAGACGGGAAAAAATAGACGATGCTTCAGCCCCTACCTGATGAACTAGACCAACCTTTCAATCTGAAAGAACTCGCAAGTGCTACAAATAAAACTAATAATACAGCTCCAAGCGAGGATAAAATCACAACATGCTAGTCAAGCTAGGAGAAAAGGGTGAAGAAGCCTTCTTGAATCTCGTCAACAGTGTGGGGTGACAAGAACCCAACCACTCTTGGGACAGTGCAATTATAGTTCCCATTCCAAAACCTAAAGACCCAGGAAATCCAAGACCCATCTCATTAACAAGCTGTATGGCCAAAACTGCAGAAAGAATGACCCTTAATCGAATTGAATGGAAAGCCAATCCACTACACTAAAATATGTTTGCTTACAGAAAAGGTGTTGGAACCACAGAATGCCTTACCTCCCTCTCCTGGATAAGATCAATGACAAACCTGGAATCCTTATTTTTCTAGACCTTGAAAAAGCCTTAGAGTTAGCCAGTGCTCCAGCTACACTGTGCTGCCTTGTGAATAAGGAAATCAAAGGACACGCTCTCGCTTTTGCCAAAGGAAGCCTGCTTAACCGAGAAGCTAAAGTCAAATTCCAAGGAAAAACATCGACCTCAAAGAGGCTGGAAAATGGAACTCCGCAGGGAGGAATACAAAGCCCCTTCCTCTTCAACTGTCTCATGGAACAATTCATGAAGCTCAAGCTACCAAAAGCCAAACTTCTTAACTATGCAGACGACTTTGTGGTCATCATCAATGGCAAAGGTGCAAGGAACCATGCACAAAAATGCCTAGATATTATCAGCAGGGAAGCGGAACGCATAGCAGTGAAAATAAACAGCAATAAAACAAAAGCTATGGCCGTTAAAATGAGAACTCAAGACATCAGACTGGCAATACAAGGACAAATTGAGTGGGTTACCTCTTTTCAATACCTAGGAGTCATAGACAACCAGTTGAAATTCACTCAAGAAATTGAATATCTTCGGCAACGCTGTAAAGCCAGAAACTCAGCATTGTGCTCTCTGACCAATCTTAGAGAGGGTGCATCTCAACCAGTACTCAAAATGTATTGTGTTCAAGCAGTTAGGTCACTCATCGACTATGCTGCCCCTGATCTTACATCCCTCAGTGATAACCAATGGGAGAAACTGGAAGTGTCTCAAAATGATGCTCTGAGAACAATGCTGGGAGCACCTATATGGACGCGTAGAGAGAACCTTAGAATGGAAACATTTACCAGCATTAGAAAACAGGATGAAACAAAGGATAGCCACCATAATAGGAAAACTTACTGGAACAACCGGCAGACTGTCAATCAAAGACTATACAGAAATCCTTTCAGAAAAACCTACAGTATAGAACAAGCTCATGGATGGATAATGTGGTGAGGATTTTAGAGAAACTGTACCTGAAATGGACCATTAAAACAAAGGGGAAGATGGACCATATCAACACTTTCGGCAGCCTCCTCCATGGGAAGAATCTAATCTAAAGATCATCATTAAAAGAGTACCAGTTAAAAAATCAGCATGTGACCCGCAGAGGCTCAAGGAAGTAATAGAACAAATGGAAACTATCTCTAGACCCACAACGACTCATCTTCACAGACGGATCAGTTGATCAAGAAATAGGTTCTGCTGGGGCAGCAGTTTACACTACCAACCATGAAGCTTACTGGAGCATGAATAGTGGGTGCTCAACATTGCAAACAGAATTATATGCCCTGAAGGAGGCAATAAACTATACAATTGAGAATAATTTACATGATGTCATCATTCATACAGACTAAATCTTTGCTCCAGGCCTTGTTATCCAGTCAGCACAGAGATAATATACAACTCCTCACAGAAATTCAACATATAGGAAAAGAAGCCCATAATCGAGGGCTGTCAATCACCTTAAATTGGATATCAAGTCACATTGGCATAGATGGTAATGAAAAGGCAGACTCACTAGCAAAAACTGCCACTGCTCTACCTGTTGTACAGGTTCAAATACCTCCAAGTTTCTCACAGATAAAGGAGCAAACCAAGAAGAAACTATTCTCAACTATCAAAAGTCGCCACAGAGCCAAAGTAGCGGATGGAAGATCCACTGCGATATGGTATGAAGAAGCCACTGGTTACTCCTCTTTCAAGCCTGGCAAAAAGATATCCAGAGACATTGCAGTAGCCATACACAGACTCAGACTTGGTTACAAGTGCTGCTGGGAGGTAATTAACCCAATAGTTAAAGAGTGTCACATCTGTGAAACTGAAGCAGAGGCGCCACTATTGCACTACTTACTGGAATGTGAAGCTACTGAAGCCCTGCGCATCAAACTCAACATTAATCCAACGACAGCAGCTGCAGTAGATGCACATTCCACCGCGACTACAATGATTAGAAAAGCTGTTGAGGAATGGGACTCATTAGTGAGCATTCTGCATCTATATCCGCCACCAAGATAATGTTAATAAAACAAGATTATAACCAGTGCACTAAAACAGAAGCGATAAATAAGCAGGGAAAAGGAGAAATCCCCTCCTCCACTTTAAACTTAGACCCAAATATCACAGGAAAAAGGTTATCATGTATAACCAAACTCAATTACGGGCTCACCATAGCCCGTGCTACATGGACACTTCGTCCTGAGTAGCTAAATCTGAAACAACAACAACAGATCACGTCTAGTACACAGATTGAGCGACTGGGCAAGCACGACAAACCGAGCTACTGGGTAGCTATCTAGCCACCGAGTACCTTAAGCGCAATGGGGGTGGAGTGATGGTGTGAGTGTTCTGCAGTCCTTAAATAACCCATCAATTTATGTCTGAAGTAGCTTGTAATATTAAATGGAATGTAATTTTTGCCAATGATAAATGTTGTATAAAATTTGTGTGGATCCCGTCCCATGTTGGAGTTGGTGGATTGGCTGCTTGCTCGTTGCAGGGTGCGGTCACGGCGTTGGCGCTCTCAGTTGTTGGCTGACGGCTGGTGCGAGCAGGTCGCTGTTGGTGTGTGGTGTGCCGGCTAGCCTGTGGGGGCAGCTGGCGTTATGGCGTCGTCGGTGACGCGGATTCGGAGGGTGGATTCTGCAGGATTGGAGTTCTCGGCGGCTGCTGATTGGGCGTTGGTGGAAGTGACGCTTTTGGATGTTTTCCAGGTGGACCTGCTCACTGTTTACGGCCTTGAGAAGATCTCTGACAAGCGTGTGATGATCAAGTTCTCTGCCCCTGGTCCATATCAGCGTTTTGCGAGTGATTTTGCTGGGCGTTCTCATCTGCTCCCGGGCTCTGCTGGTACTGTGGAGGTGTCGGACCGGTGTGTGGCGCCGACGTTTGTCAGCATCCATGGAGTTCCCTTGGACTTTCCCGAGGAGGTCCTTCGCACCTGCTTCTCTCGGTACGGTACTGTATTCACTCACCGTATAACCTGCCTCCGCTCAGGCCGCCTGTCGGGCTTGAGGACCAATGTGCGGACCCTTGGCATGCGCTTGACGCGTGATATTCCTTCTCAGGTCAAGTTCTACGGCTTTAACATGCGGGTTTTCTATGAGGATCAACCACGCACCTGTTTTCGGTGTGGTTTGCGAGGGCATCTTGCGGCCGCTTGCACTGCTTCCGGGATGGGGGAACCAGCTATCTTCCAGGAGGGTGATTTTCCCCCCTTGGGGGTTGGGGGGGGGGGCCAAGCCAGGTGGTGCAGAGACCGTGTTTGTCCCCCGCGGCCCCTCCTCGTTGTTGGTGCCTTCTGCTTCGACTGATCCTACTCCGGCTGTTCAGCAGTTTGACCCACCTGGCTCGTTGGTGTCTGATGTGGCGCCCCCACTTCCTGTGCACGTCGTCACTGCGGAGGTTCATCGGGCTTCAGATGTTGCTGCCATGGAGACAGGTACGTCTGTGGAAGCTGCTCCATCGTGTGTAGGTGGGAGTGGCGATCCTGCAGGCCCTTCGTGTGGGGTTGCTCCTTCGTCTGG
>NW_025566791.1:32500-122001 GCF_020424385.1 Procambarus clarkii | reverse complement strand
AATCGCATGGTTTTTGGCCGCTAGCGGCGAAAATCGCGCGGTTTTTGGCCGGTAGCGGCGAAAATCGCGCTATTTTTGGCCGGTAGTGGTGAAAATCGCGATTTTTGCCCGCCAGCTGCAAAAATCGCATAGTTTCTGGTCGCTAGCGGCGAAAATCGCGCTATTTTTGGCCGGTAGCGGCGAAAATCGCGATTTTTGCCCGCTAGCTGCGAAAATCGCATGGTTTTTGGGCGCTAGCGACGAAATTCGCACGATTTTTGGCCGGTAGCGGCGAAAATCGCGATTTTTGCCCGCAAGCTGCGAAAATCGCATGGTTTTTGGCCGCTAGCGGCGAAAATCGCGCTATTTTTGCCCGCTAGCTGCAAAAATCGCATAGTTTCTGGTCGCTAGCGGCGAAAATCGCGCTATATTTGGCCGGTAGCGGCGAAAATCGCGATTTTTGCCCGCCAGCTGCGAAAATCGCATGGTTTTTGGACGCTAGCGGCGAAAATCGCGCTATTTTTGGCCGGTAGCGGCGAAAATTGCGATTTTTGCCCGCCAGCTGCAAAAATCGCATAGTTTCTGGTCGCTAGCGGCGAAAATCGCGCTATTTTTGGCCGGTAGCAGCGAAAATCGCGATTTTTGCCCGCCAGCTGCGAAAATCGCGCGGTTTTTGGCCGGTAGCGGCGAAAATCGCTATTTTTGCCCGCCAGCTGCGAAAATCGCATGGTTTTTGGCCGCTAGCGGCGAAAATCGCGCGGTTTTTGGCCGGTAGCGGCGAAAATCGCGCTATTTTTGCCCGCCAGCAGCAAAAATCGCATAGTTTCTGGTCGCTAGCGGCGAAAATCGCGCTATTTTTGGCCGGTAGCGGCGAAAATCGCGATTTTTGCCCGCCAGCTGCGAAAATCGCATGGTTTTTTGGCGCTAGCGGCGAAAATCGCGCGATTTTTGGCCGGTAGCGGCGAAAATCGCGATTTTTGCCCGCAAGCTGCGAAAATCGCACGGTTTTTGGCCGCTAGCGGCGAAAATCGCGCTATTTTTGGCCGGTAGCGGCGAAAATCGCGATTTTTGCCCGCCAGCTGCAAAAATCGCATAGTTTCTGGTCGCTAGCGGCGAAAATCGCGCTATTTTTGGCCGGTAGCGGCGAAAATCGCGATTTTTGCCCGCCAGCTGCGAAAATCGCATGGTTTTTGGGCGCTAGCGGCGAAATTCGCACGATTTTTGGCCAGTAGCGGCGAAAATCGCGATTTTTGTCCGCCAGCTGCGAAAATCGCAAGGTTTTTGGCAGCTAGCGGCGAAAATCGCGCGGTTTTTGGCCGGTAGCGGCGAAAATCGCGATTTTTGCCCGCCAGCTGCGAAAATCGCATGGTTTTTGGCCGCTAGCGGCGAAAATCGCGCGGTTTTTGGCCGGTAGCAGCTAAAAACGCGCTATTTTTGCCCGCCAGCTGCAAAAATCGCATAGTTTCTGGTCGCTAGCGGCGAAAATCGCGCTATTTTTGGCCGGTAGCGGCGAAAATTGCGATTTTTGCCCGCCAGCTGCAAAAATCGCATAGTTTCTGGTCGCTAGCGGCGAAAATCGCGCTATTTTTGGCCGGTAGCGGCGAAAATCGCGATTTTTGCCCGCCAGCTGCGAAAATCGCACGGTTTTTGGCCGCTAGCGGCGAAAATCGCGATTTTTGCCCGCAAGCTGCGAAAATCGCATGGTTTTTGGCCGCTAGCGGCGAAAATCGCGCGGTTTTTGGCCGGTAGCGGCGAAAATCGCGCTATTTTTGCCCGTCAGCAGCAAAAATCGCATAGTTTCTGGTCGCTAGCGGCGAAAATCGGGCTATTTTTGGCCGGTAGCGGCGAAAATCGCGATTTTTGCCCGCCAGCTGCGAAAATCGCATGGTTTTTGGACGCTAGCGGCGAAATTCGCACGATTTTTGGCCGGTAGCGGCGAAAATCGTGATTTTTGCCCGCAAGCTGCGAAAATCGCACGGTTTTTGGCCGTTAGCGGCGAAAATCGCGCTATTTTTGGCCGGTAGCGGCGAAATTTGCGATTTTTGCCCGCCAGCTGCAAAAATCGCATAGTTTCTGGTCGCTAGCGGCGAAAATCGCGCTATTTTTGGCCGGTAGCGGCGAAAATCGCGATTTTTGCCCGCCAGCTGCGAAAATCGCATGGTTTTTGGGCGCTAGCGGCGAAATTCGCACGATTTTTGGCCAGTAGCGGCGAAAATCGCGATTTTTGTCCGCCAGCTGCGAAAATCGCAAGGTTTTTGGCAGCTAGCGGCGAAAATCGCGCGGTTTTTGGCCGGTAGCGGCGAAAATCGCGATTTTTGCCCGCCAGCTGCGAAAATCGCATGGTTTTTGGCCGCTAGCGGCGAAAATCGCGCGGTTTTTGGCCGGTAGCAGCGAAAAACGCGCTATTTTTGCCCGCCAGCTGCAAAAATCGCATAGTTTCTGGTCGCTAGCGGCGAAAATCGCGCTATTTTTGGCCGGTAGCGGCGAAAATCGCGATTTTTGCCCGCCAGCTGCGAAAATCGCATAGTTTTTGGTCGCTAGCGGCGAAAATCGCGCTATTTTTGGCCGGTAGCAGCGAAAATCGCGATTTTTGCCCGCCAGCTGCGAAAATCGCGCGGTTTTTGGCCGGTAGCGGCGAAAATCGCTATTTTTGCCCGCAAGCTGCGAAAATCGCATGGTTTTTGGCCGCTAGCGGCGAAAATCGCGCGGTTTTTGGCCGGTAGCGGCGAAAATCGCGCTATTTTTGCCCGTCAGCAGCAAAAATCGCATAGTTTCTGGTCGCTAGCGGCGAAAATCGGGCTATTTTTGGCCGGTAGCGGCGAAAATCGCGATTTTTGCCCGCCAGCTGCAAAAATCGCATAGTTTTCTGGTCGCTAGCGGCGACAATCGAGCTATTTTTGGCCGTTAGCGGCGAAAATCGCACGGTTTTTTGGCCGCTAGCGGCGAAAATCGCGCAATTTTTGGCCGGTAGCGGCGAAAATCGCGATTTTTGCCCGCCAGCTGCAAAAATCGCATAGTTTCTGGTCGCTAGCGGCGAAAATCGCGCTATTTTTGGCCGGTAGCGGCAAAAATCGCGTTATTTTTGGCCGGTAGCGGCGAAAATCGCGATTTTTGCCAGCCAGCTACGAAAATTGCATGGTTTTTGGGCGCTAGCGGCGAAATTCGCATGATTTTTGGCCAGTAGCGGCGAAAATCGCGATTTTTGCCCGCAAGCTGCGAAAATCGCATGGTTTTTGGCCGCTAGCGGCGAAAATCGCGCGGTTTTTAGCAGGTAGCGGCGAAATTCGCGCGATTTTTACCCGCCAGCTGCAAAAATCGCAGTTTCTGGCCGCTAGCAGCGAAAATCGCGCTATTTTTGGCCGGTAGCGGCGAACATCGCACGGTTTTTGGCCGCTAGCGGCGAAAATCGCGCTATTTTTGGCCGGTAGCGGCGAACATCGCACGATTTTTGCCCGTTAGCTGCGAAAATCGCATGGTTTTTGGGCGCTAGCGGCGAAATTCGCACGGTTTTTGCCCGGTAGCTGCGAAAATCGCGATTTTTGCCCGCCAGCTGCAAAAATCGCATCGTTTCTGGTCGCTAGCGGCGAAAATCGCGCTATTTTTGGCCGGTAGCGGCGAAAATCGCGATTTTTGCCCGCCAGCTGCGAAAATCGCATGGTTTTTGGGCGCTAGCGGCGAAATTCGCACGATTTTTGGCCGGTAGCGGAGAAAATCGCGATTTTTGCCCGCAAGCTGCGAAAATCGCATGGTTTTTGGCCGCTAGCGACGAAAATCGCGCGGTTTTTGGCCGGTAGCGGCGAAAATCGCGCTATTTTTGCCCGCCAGCTGCAAAAATCGCATAGTTTTTGGTCGCTAGCGGCGAAAATCGCGCTATATTTGGCCGGTAGCGGCGAAAATCGCGATTTTTACCCGCCAGCGGCGAAAATCGCACGGTTTTTGGCCGCTAGCGGCGAAAATCGCGCAATTTGTGGCCGGTAGCGGCGAAAATCGCGATTTTTGCCCGCCAGCTACAAAAATCGCATAGTTTCTGGTCGCTAGCGGCGAAAATCGCGCTATTTTTGGCCGGTAGGGGCGAAAATCGCGATTTTTGCCCGCCAGCTGCGAAAATCGCATGGTGTTTGGCCGCTAACGGCGAAAATCGCGCGGTTTTTGGCAGGTAGCGGCGAAATTCGCGCGATTTTTACCCGCCAGCTGCAAAAATCGCAGTTTCTGGCCGCTAGCTGCGAGAATCGCGCGATTTTTCGCCGCTAGCGGCGAAATTCGCACGGTTTTTGGCCGTTAGCGGCGAAAATCGCGCTATTTTTGGCCGGTAGCGGCGAAAATCGCGATTTTTGCCCGCCAGCTGCAAAAATCGCATTGTTTCTGGTCGCTAGCGGCGAAAATCGCGCTATTTTTGGCCGGTAGCGGCGAAAATCGCGCTATTTTTGGCCGGTAGCGGCGAAAATCGCGATTTTTGCCCGCCAGCTGCGAAAATCGCATGGTTTTTGGGCGCTAGCGGCGAAATTCGCACGATTTTTGGCCAGTAGTGGCGAAAATCGCGATTTTTGCCCGCAAGCTGCGAAAATCGCATGGTTTTTGGCCGCTAGCGGCGAAAATCGTGCGGTTTTTGGCCGGTAGCGGCGAAAATCGCGATTTTTGCCCGCCAGCTGCGAAAATCGCATGGTTTTTGGCCGCTAGCGGCGAAAACCGCGCGGTTTTTGGCCGGTAGCAGCGAAAAACGCGCTATTTTTGCCAGCCAGCTGCAAAAATCGCATAGTTTCTGGCCGCTAGCGGCGAAAATCGCGCTATTTTTGGCCGGTAGCGGCGAAAATAGCGATTTTTGCCCGCCAGCGGCGAAAATCGCACGGTTTTTGGCCGCTAGCGGCGAAAATCGCGCTATTTTTGGCCTGTAGCGGCGAAAATCGCGCGGTTTTTGGCCGGTAGCGGCGAAAATCGCTATTTTTGCCCGCCAGCTGCGAAAATCGCATGGTTTTTGGGCGCTAGCGGCGAAATTCGCACGATTTTTGGCCGGTAGCGTCGAAAATCGCGATTTTTGCCCGCCAGCTGCGAAAATCGCATGGTTTTTGGGCGCTAGCGGCGAAATTCGCACGATTTTTGGCCGGTAGCGGCGAAAATCGTGATTTTTGCCCGCAAGCTGCGAAAATCGCATGGTTTTTGGCCGCTAGCGGCGAAAATCGCGCGGTTTTTGGCCGGTAGCGGCGAAAATCGCGCTATTTTTGGCCGGTAGTGGTGAAAATCGCGATTTTTGCCCGCCAGCTGCAAAAATCGCATAGTTTCTGGCCGGTAGCGGCGAAAATCGCGCTATTTTTGCCCGCCAGCTGCAAATATCGCATAGTTTCTGGCCGCTAGCGGCGAAAATCGCGCTATTTTTGGCCGGTAGCGGCGAAAATCGTGATTTTTGCCCGGCAGCGGCGAAAATCGCACGGTTTTTGGCGCTAGCGGCGAAAATCGCGCTATTTTTGCCCGCCAGCTGCGAAAATCGCGATTTTTCCCCCTAGTTGCGAAAATCGCCTGGTTTTTGGCCGCTAGCGGCGAAAATCGCGTGGTTTTTGGCCGGTAGCGGCGAAAATCGCGCGATTTTTGCCCGCCAGCTGCGAAAATCGCATGGTTTTTGGGCGCTAGCGGCGAAATTCGCACGATTTTTGGCCGGTAGCGTCGAAAATCGCGATTTTTGCCCGCCAGCTGCGAAAATCGCATGGTTTTTGGGCGCTAGCGGCGAAATTCGCACGATTTTTGGCCGGTAGCGGCGAAAATCGTGATTTTTGCCCGCAAGCTGCGAAAATCGCATGGTTTTTGGCCGCTAGCGGCGAAAATCGCGCGGTTTTTGGCCGGTAGTGGCGAAAATCGCGATTTTTGCCCGCCAGCTGCAAAAATCGCATAGTTTCTGGCCGGTAGCGGCGAAAATCGCGCTATTTTTGCCCGCCAGCTGCAAATATCGCATAGTTTTTGGCCGCTAGCGGCGAAATTTGCACGATTTTTGGCCGCTAGTGGCGAAAATCGCCCCATTTTTGGCCGCTAGCGGCGAAAATAACCCCTTTTTTGGCCGCTAGCGGCGAAAATCGCACGGTTTTTTTCCGCTAGCAGCGAAAATCGCGCTATTTTTGCCCGCCAGCTGCGAAAATCGCGATTTTTGCCCGCCAGCTGCGAAAATCGCATGGTTTTTCGCCGCTAGCGGCGAAAATCGCGCGGTTTTTGGCCGGTAGCGGCGAAAATCGCACTAAGTTTGCCCGCCAGCTGCAAAAATCGCATAGTTTTGGTCGCTAGCGGCGAAAATCGCGCTATTTTTGGCCGCTAGCGGCGAAAATCGCCCGATTTTTGGCCGCTAGCTGCGAAATTCGGACGATTTTTGGCCGCTAGCGGCGAAATTTGCACGATTTTTGGCCGCAAATGGCGAAAATCGCCCCATTTTTGGCCGCTAGCGGCGAAAATAGCCCCTTTTTTGGCCGTTAGCGGCGAAAATCGGTCGATTTTTGGCATGTAGCGGCGAAATTCGCGCGATTTTTGCCCGCCAGCTGCAAAAATTGCAT
The DNA here is from genome assembly GCF_020424385.1 of Procambarus clarkii. Taxonomy (NCBI): domain Eukaryota; kingdom Metazoa; phylum Arthropoda; class Malacostraca; order Decapoda; family Cambaridae; genus Procambarus; species Procambarus clarkii. The sequence goes on along the minus strand of NW_025566791.1, from coordinate 115,495 downwards.
TGTTTCTGGCCGCTAGCGTCGAAAATAGCGCGGTTTTCGGCCGTTAGCCGCAAAAATCGCCCGATTTTTGGCCGCTAGCGCCTAAAATCGCACGGTTTTTGGCCGCTAGCGGCAAAAATCGCTCTATTTTTGGCCGGTAGCGGCAAAATCGCGATTTTTGCCCGCCAGCGGCAAAAATCGCATAGTTTTTGGCCGCTAGCGGCGAAAATCGCGCTATTTTTGGCCGGTAGCGGCGAAAATCGCGAATTTTGCTCGCCAGCTGCAAAAATCGCATAGTTTCTGGCCGCTAGCGGCGAAAATCGCGCGATTTTTGGCCGCTATCGGCGAAATTTGCACGATTTTTGGCCGCTAGCGGCGAAATTTGCATGATTTTTGGCCGATAGCTGCGAAAATCGCCCCATTTTTGGCCGCTAGCGGCGAAAATAGCCCCTTTTTTGGCCGCTAGCGGCGAAAATCGCACGGTTTTTGGCCGGTAGCGGCAAAATCGCGATTTTTGCCCGCCAGCTGCGAAAATCGCATGGTTTTTGGCCGCTAGCGGCGAAAATCGCGCGGTTTTTGGCCGGAAGCGGCGAAAATCGCGCGATTTTTGCCCGCCAGCTGCGAAAATCGCATGGTTTTTGGCCGCTAGCGGCAAAAATCGCGCGGTTTTTGGCCGTTAGCGGCGAAAATCGCGCTATTTTTGCCCGCCAGCTGCAAAAATCGCATAGTTTCTGGTCGCTAGAGGCGAAAATCGCGCGATTTTTGGCCGCTATCGGCGAAATTCGCACGATTTTTGTAAGCTAGCAGAGAAATTTGCACGATTTTTGGCCGCTAGCGGCGAAAATCGCCCCATTTTTGGCCGCTAGCGGCGAAAATAGCCCCTTTTTTGGCCGCTAGCGGCGAAAATCGGTCGATTTTTGGCAGGTAGCGGCGAAATTCGCGCGATTTTTGCCCGCCAGCTGCAAAAATCGCATGGTTTCTGGCCGCTAGCGTCGAAAATAGCGCGGTTTTCGGCCATTAGCCGCAAAAATCGACCGATTTTTGGCGGCTAGCGTCGAAAATCGCACGGTTTTTGGCCCCTAGATGCGAAAATAGCGCTATTTTTGGCCGGTAGCGGCGAAAATCGCGATTTTTGCCCGCCAGCTGCGAAATTCGCATGGATTTTGGCCGCTAGCGGCGAAAATCGCGCGGTTTTTGGCCAGTAGCGGCGAAAATCGCGCTATTTTTGCCCGCCAGCTGCAAAAATCGCATAGTTTCCGGCCGCTAGCGGCGAAAATCGCGTAATTTTTGGTCGCTAGCGGCGAAAATCGGACGCTTTTTGGCCGCTAGCGGCGAAATTTGCACGATTTTTGGCCGGTAGCGGCGAAAATCGCTTTATTTTTGGCCGCTAGCGGCGAAAATAGCCCCTTTTTTGGCCGCTAGCGGCGAAAATCGGTCGATTTTTGGCAGGTAGCGGCGAAATTCGCGCGATTTTTGCCTGCCAGCTGCAAAATTCGCATGGTTTCTGGCCGCTAGCGTCGAAAATAGCGCGGTTTTTGGCCGTTAGACGCAAAAATCGCCCGATTTTTGGCCGCTAGCGGCTAAAATCGCACGGATTTTGGCCGCTAGTGGCGAAAATCGCGCTATTTTTGGCCGGTAGCGGCGAAAATCGCTATTTTTGCCCGCCAGCGTCGAAAATCGCATGGTTTTTGGCCGCTAGCGGTGAAAATCGCGCTATTTTTGCCCGCCAGCTGCGAAAATCGCATGGTTTTTGGCCGCTAGTGGCGAAAATCGCGCTATTTTTGGCCGGTAGCAGCGAAAATTGCGATTTTTTGGCCCGCCAGCCGCAAAAATCGCCCGATTTTTGGCCGCTAGCGGCGAAATTCGCACGATTTTTGGCCGCTAGCGGCGAAAATCGCGCGGTTTTTGGCCGGTAGCGGTGAAAATCGCGCTATTTTTGCCCGCCAGCTGCAAAAATCGCATAGTTTCTGGCCGCTAGCGGCGAAAATCGCGCGATTTTGGCCGCTAGCGGCGAAAATAGCCCCTTTTTTGGCCGCTAGCGGCGAAAATCGCACGGTTTTTGGCCGCTAGCGGCGAAAATCGCGCGGTTTTTGGCCGGAAGCGGCGAAAATCGCGCGATTTTTGCCCGTTAGCTGCGAAAATCGCATGGTTTTTGGCCGCTAGCGGCGAAAATCGCGCGGTTTTTGGCCGGTAGCGGCGAAAATCGCGCTATTTTTGCCCGCTAGCGGCGAAAATCGCCCCATTTTGGCCGCTAGCGGCGAAAATAGTCCCTTTTTTGGCCGCTAGCGGCGAAAATCAGTCGATTTTTGGCAGGTAGCAGCGAAATTCGCGCGATTTTTGCCCGCCAGCTGCAAAAATCGCATAGTTTCTGGTCGCTAGAGGCGAAAATCGCGCGATTTTTGGCCGCTATCGGCGAAATTCGCACGATTTTTGTCCGCTAGCAGAGAAATTTGCACGATTTTTGGCCGCTAGCGGCGAAAATCGCCCCATTTTTGGCCGCTAGCGGCGAAAATAGCCCCTTTTTTGGCCGCTAGCGGCGAAAATCGGTCGATTTTTGGCAGGTAGCGGCGAAATTCGCGCGATTTTTGCCCGCCAGCTGCAAAAATCGCATGGTTTCTGGCCGCTAGCGTCGAAAATAGCGCGGTTTTTGGCCATTAGCCGCAAAAATCGACCGATTTTTGGCGGCTAGCGTCGAAAATCGCACGGTTTTTGGCCCCTAGATGCGAAAATAGCGCTATTTTTGGCCGGTAGCGGCGAAAATTGCGATTTTTGCCCGCCAGCTGCGAAATTCGCATGGATTTTGGCCGCTAGCGGCGAAAATCGCGCGGTTTTTGGCCAGTAGCGGCGAAAATCGCGCTATTTTTGCCCGCCAGCTGCAAAAATCGCATAGTTTCCGGCCGCTAGCGGCGAAAATCGCGTAATTTTTGGTCGCTAGCGGCGAAAATCGGACGCTTTTTGGCCGCTAGCGGCGAAATTTGCACGATTTTTGGCCGGTAGCGGCGAAAATCGCCCTATTTTTGGCCGCTAGCGGCGAAAATAGCCCCTTTTTTGGCCGCTAGCGGCGAAAATCGGTCGATTTTTGGCAGGTAGCGGCGAAATTCGCGCGATTTTTGCCCGCCAGCTGCAAAAATCGCATAGTTTCCGGCCGCTAGCGGCGAAAATAGCGCGGTTTTTGGCCGTTAGACGCAAAAATCGCCCGATTTTTGGCCGCTAGCGGCTAAAATCGCACGGATTTTGGCCGCTAGTGGCGAAAGTCGCGCTATTTTTGGCCGGTAGCGGCGAAAATCGCTATTTTTGCCCGCCAGCGTCGAAAATCGCATGGTTTTTGGCCGCTAGCGGTGAAAATCGCGCTATTTTTGCCCGCCAGCTGCGAAAATCGCATGGTTTTTGGCCGCTAGTGGCGAAAATCGCGCTATTTTTGGCCGGTAGCAGCGAAAATTGCGATTTTTTGCCCGCCAGCCGCAAAAATCGCCCGATTTTTGGCCGCTAGCGGCGAAATTCGCACGATTTTTGGCCGCTAGCGGCGAAAATCGCGCGGTTTTTGGCCGGTAGCGGTGAAAATCGCGCTATTTTTGCCCGCCAGCTGCAAAAATCGCATAGTTTCTGGCCGCTAGCATCGAAAATCGCGCGATTTTGGCCGCTAGCGGCGAAAATAGCCCCTTTTTTGGCGCTAGCGGCGAAAATCGCACGGTTTTTGGCCGCTAGCGGCGAAAATCGCGCGGTTTTTGGCCGGAAGCGGCGAAAATCGCGCGATTTTTGCCCGCCAGCTGCGAAAATCGCATGGTTTTTGGCCGCTAGCGGCGAAAATCGCGCGGTTTTTGGCCGGTAGCGGCGAAAATCGCGCTATTTTTGCCCGCTAGCGGCGAAAATCGCCCCATTTTGGCCGCTAGCGGCGAAAATAGTCCCTTTTTTGGCCGCTAGCGGCGAAAATCAGTCGATTTTTGGCAGGTAGCAGCGAAATTCGCGCGATTTTTGCCCGCCAGCTGCAAAAATCGCATGATTTCTGGCCGCTAGCGTCGAAAATAGCGCGGTTTTCGGCCATTAGCCGCAAAAATCGCCCGATTTTTGGCCGCTAGCGGCTAAAATCGCACGGATTTTGGCCGCTAGCGGCGAAAATCGCGCTATTTTTGGCCGGTAGCGGCGAAAATCGCTATTTTTGCCCGCCAGCTTCGAAAATCGCATGGTTTTTGGCCGCTAGCGGTGAAAATCGCGCTATTTTTGCCCGCCAGCTGCGAAAATCGCATGGTTTTTGGCCGCTAGAGGCGAAAATAGCTTGGTTTTCGGCCGCTAGCGGCGAAAATCGCGCTATTTTTGGCCGGTAGCAGCGAAAATTGCGATTTTTTGCCCGCCAGCCGCAAAAATCGCCCGATTTTTGGCCGCTAGCGGCGAAATTCGCACGATTTTTGGCCGCTAGCGGCGAAATTTGCATGATTTTTGGCCGCTAGCGGCGAAAATCGCGCGGTTTTTGGCCGGTAGCGGCGAAAATCGCGCTATTTTTGCCCGCCAGCTGCAAAAATCGCATAGTTTCTGGCCGCTAGCGGCGAAAATCGCGCGATTTTTGGCCGCTAGCGGCGAAATTCGCACGATTTTTGGCCGCTAGCGGCGAAATTTGCACGATTTTTGGCCGCTAGCGGCGAAAATCGCCCCATTTTTGGCCGCTAGCGGCGAAAATAGCCCCTTTTTTGGCCGCTAGCGTCGAAAATAGCGCAGTTTTCGGCCGTTAGCCGCAAAAATCGCAAGGTTTTTGGCCGCTAGTGGCGAAAATCGCGCTATTTTTGGCCGGTAGCGGCGAAAATCGCGATTTTTGCCCGCCAGCTGCGAAAATCGCATGGTTTTTGGGCGCTAGCGGCGAAATTCGCACGATTTTTGGCCGGTAGCGGAGAAAATCGCGATTTTTGCCCGCAAGCTGCGAAAATCGCATGGTTTTTGGCCGCTAGCGACGAAAATCGCGCGGTTTTTGGCCGGTAGCGGCGAAAATCGCGCTATTTTTGCCCGCCAGCTGCAAAAATCGCATAGTTTCTGGTCGCTAGCGGCGAAAATCGCGCTATATTTGGCCGGTAGCGGCGAAAATCGCGATTTTTACCCGCCAGCGGCGAAAATCGCACGGTTTTTGGCCGCTAGCGGCGAAAATCGCGCAATTTGTGGCCGGTAGCGGCGAAAATCGCGATTTTTGCCCGCCAGCTACAAAAATCGCATAGTTTCTGGTCGCTAGCGGCGAAAATCGCGCTATTTTTGGCCGGTAGGGGCGAAAATCGCGATTTTTGCCCGCCAGCTGCGAAAATCGCATGGTGTTTGGCCGCTAACGGCGAAAATCGCGCGGTTTTTGGCAGGTAGCGGCGAAATTCGCGCGATTTTTACCCGCCAGCTGCAAAAATCGCAGTTTCTGGCCGCTAGCTGCGAGAATCGCGCGATTTTTCGCCGCTAGCGGCGAAATTCGCACGGTTTTTGGCCGTTAGCGGCGAAAATCGCGCTATTTTTGGCCGGTAGCGGCGAAAATCGCGATTTTTGCCCGCCAGCTGCAAAAATCGCATTGTTTCTGGTCGCTAGCGGCGAAAATCGCGCTATTTTTGGCCGCTAGCGGCGAAAATCGCGCTATTTTTGGCCGGTAGCGGCGAAAATCGCGATTTTTGCCCGCCAGCTGCGAAAATCGCATGGTTTTTGGGCGCTAGCGGCGAAATTCGCGCGATTTTTGGCCGGTAGCGGCGAAAATCGCGATTTTTGCCCGCAAGCTGCGAAAATCGCATGGTTTTTGGCCGCTAGCGGCGAAAATCGCGCGGTTTTTGGCCGGTAGCGGCGAAAATCGCGATTTTTGCCCGCCAGCTGCGAAAATCGCATGGTTTTTGGCCGCTAGCGGCGAAAATCGCGCGGTTTTTGGCCGGTAGCGGCGAAAATCGCGCTATTTTTGCCAGCCAGCTGCAAAAATCGCATAGTTTCTGGCCGCTAGCGGCGAAAATCGCGCTATTTTTGGCCGGTAGCGGCGAAAATCGCGATTTTTGCCCGCCAGCGGCGAAAATCGCACGGTTTTTGGCCGCTAGCGGCGAAAATCGCGCTATTTTTGGCCTGTAGCGGCGAAAATCGCGCGGTTTTTGGCCGGTAGCGGCGAAAATCGCGCTATTTTTGCCCGCCAGCTGCGAAAATCGCATGGTTTTTGGCCGCTAGCGGCGAAAATCGCGCGATTTTTGGCCGGTAGCGTCGAAAATCGCGATTTTTGCCCGCCAGCTGCGAAAATCGCATGGTTTTTGGGCGCTAGCGGCGAAAATCGCACGATTTTTGGCCGGTAGCGGCGAAAATCGTGATTTTTGCCCGCAAGCTGCGAAAATCGCATGGTTTTTGGCCGCTAGCGGCGAAAATCGCGCGGTTTTTGGCCGGTAGCGGCGAAAATCGCGCTATTTTTGGCCGGTAGTGGTGAAAATCGCGATTTTTGCCCGCCAGCTGCAAAAATCGCATAGTTTCTGGTCGCTAGCGGCGAAAATCGCGCTATTTTTGGCCGGTAGCGGCGAAAATCGCGATTTTTGCCCGCCAGCTGCGAAAATCGCATGGTTTTTGGGCGCTAGCGACGAAATTCGCACGATTTTTGGCCGGTAGCGGCGAAAATCGCATAGTTTCTGGTCGCTAGCGGCGAAAATCGCGCTATATTTGGCCGGTAGCGGCGAAAATCGCGATTTTTGCCCGCCAGCTGCGAAAATCGCATGGTTTTTGGGCGCTAGCGGCGAAATTCGCACGATTTTTGGCCAGTAGCGGCGAAAATCGCGATTTTTGTCCGCCAGCTGCGAAAATCGCAAGGTTTTTGGCAGCTAGCGGCGAAAATCGCGCGGTTTTTGGCCGGTAGCGGCGAAAATCGCGATTTTTGCCCGCCAGCTGCGAAAATCGCATGGTTTTTGGCCGCTAGCGGCGAAAATCGCGCGGTTTTTGGCCGGTAGCAGCTAAAAACGCGCTATTTTTGCCCGCCAGCTGCGAAAATCGCGCGGTTTTTGGCCGGTAGCGGCGAAAATCGCTATTTTTGCCCGCACGCTGCGAAAATCGCATGGTTTTTGGCCGCTAGCGGCGAAAATCGCGCGGTTTTTGGCCGGTAGCGGCGAAAATCGCGCTATTTTTGCCCGTCAGCAGCAAAAATCGCATAGTTTCTGGTCGCTAGCGGCGAAAATCGCGCTATTTTTGGCCGGTAGCGGCGAAAATCGCGATTTTTGCCCGCCAGCTGCAAAAATCGCATAGTTTCTGGTCGCTAGCGGCGAAAATCGCGCTATTTTTGGCCGGTAGCGGCGAAAATCGCACGGTTTTTTTTGGCCGCTAGCGGCGAAAATCGCGCAATTTTTGGCCGGTAGCGGCGAAAATCGCGATTTTTGCCCGCCAGCTGCAAAAATCGCATAGTTTTTGGTCGCTAGCGGCGAAAATCGCGTTATTTTTGGCCGGTAGCGGCGAAAATCGCGTTATTTTTGGCCGGTAGCGGCGAAAATCGCGCGATTTTTACCCGCCAGCTACGAAAATCGCATGGTTTTTGGGCGCTAGCGGCGAAATTCGCATGATTTTTGGCCGCTAGCGGCGAAAATCGCGATTTTTGCCCGCAAGCTGCGAAAATCGCATGGTTTTTGGCCGCTAGCGGCGAAAATCGCGCGGTTTTTGGCCGGTAGCGGCGAAATTCGCGCGATTTTTACCCGCCAGCTGCAAAAATCGCATTTTCTGGCCGCTAGCGGCGAAAATCGCGCTATTTTTGGCCGGTAGCGGCGAACATCGCACGGTTTTTTTGGCCGCTAGCGGCGAAAATCGCGCTATTTTTGGCCGTTAAAATCGCGGCGAACATCGCACGATTTTTGCCCGCTAGCTGCGAAAATCGCATGGTTTTTGGCCGCTAGCGGCGAAAATCGCGCGGTTTTTGGCCCGGTAGCGGCGAAAATCGCGATTTTTGCCCGCCAGCTGCAAAAATCGCATCGTTTTTGGTCGCTAGCGGCGAAAATCGCGCTATTTTTGGCCGGTAGCGGCGAAAATCGCGATTTTTGCCCGCCAGCTGCGAAAATCGCATGGTTTTTGGCCGCTAGCGGCGAAAATCGCACGATTTTTGGCCGGTAGCGGCGAAAATCGCGATTTTTGCCCGCAAGCAGCGAAAATCGCATGGTTTTTGGCCGCTAGCGGCGAAAATCGCGCGGTTTTTGGCCGGTAGCGGCGAAAATCGCGCTATTTTTGCCCGCCAGCTGCAAAAATCGCATAGTTTCTGGTCGCTAGCGGCGAAAATCGCGCTATTTTTGGCCGGTAGCGGCGAAAATCGCGATTTTTGCCCGCCAGCGGCGAAAATCGCACGGTTTTTGGCCGCTAGCGGCGAAAATCGCGCAATTTTTGGCCGGTAGCGGCGAAAATCGCGATTTTTGCCCGCCAGCTACAAAAATCGCATAGTTTTTGGTCGCTAGCGGCGAAAATCGGGCTATTTTTGGCCGGTAGCGGCGAAAATCGCGATTTTTGCCCGCCAGCTGCGAAAATCGCATGGTTTTTGGCCGCTAGCGGCGAAAATCGCGCGGTTTTTGGCAGGTAGCGGCGAAATTCGCGCGATTTTTACCCGCCAGCTGCAAAAATCGCAGTTTTTTGGCCGCTAGCGGCGAAAATCGCGCGATTTTTCGCCGCTAGCGGCGAAATTCGCACGGTTTTTGGCCGTTAGCGGCGAAAATCGCGCTATTTTTGGCCGGTAGCGGCGAAAATAGCGATTTTTGCCCGCCAGCTGCAAAAATCGCATAGTTTCTGGTCGCTAGCGGCGAAAATCGCGCTATTTTTGGCCGGTAGCGGCGAAAATCGCGCTATTTTTGGCCGGTAGCGGCGAAAATCGCGATTTTTGCCCGCCAGCTGCGAAAATCGCATGGTTTTTGGCCGCTAGCGGCGAAAATCGCGCGATTTTTGGCCGGTAGCGGCGAAAATCGCGATTTTTGCCCGCAAGCTGCGAAAATCGCATGGTTTTTGGCCGCTAGCGGCGAAAATCGCGCGGTTTTTGGCCGGTAGCGGCGAAAATCGCGATTTTTGCCCGCCAGCTGCGAAAATCGCATGGTTTTTGGCCGCTAGCGGCGAAAATCGCGCGGTTTTTGGCCGGTAGCGGCGAAAATCGCGCTATTTTTGCCCGCCAGCTGCGAAAATCGCATAGTTTTTGGCCGCTAGCGGCGAAAATCGCGCTATTTTTGGCCGGTAGCGGCGAAAATCGCGATTTTTGCCCGCCAGCGGCGAAAATCGCACGGTTTTTGGCCGCTAGCGGCGAAAATCGCGCTATTTTGGCCTGTAGCGGCGAAAATCGCGCGGTTTTTGGCCGGTAGCGGCGAAAATCGCGCTATTTTTGCCCGCCAGCTGCGAAAATCGCATGGTTTTTGGACGCTAGCGGCGAAAATCGCGCTATTTTTGGCCGGTAGCGGCGAAAATCGCGATTTTTGCCCGCCAGCTGCGAAAATCGCATGGTTTTTGGGCGCTAGCGGCGAAATTCGCACGATTTTTGGCCGGTAGCGGCGAAAATCGCGATTTTTGCCCGCAAGCTGCGAAAATCGCATGGTTTTTGGCCGCTAGCGGCGAAAATCGCGCTATTTTTGGCCGGTAGCTGCGAAAATCGCGCTATTTTTGGCCGGTAGCGGCGAAAATCGCGATTTTTGCCCGCCAGCTGCCGGTAAAAATCGCATAGTTTTTTTGGCGCTAGCGGCGAAAATCGCGCTATTTTTGGCCGGTAGCGGCGAAAATCGCGATTTTTGCCCGCCAGCTGCGAAAATCGCATGGTTTTTGGCCGCTAGCGGCGAAATTCGCACGATTTTTGGCCGGTAGCGGCGAAAATCGCGATTTTTGCCCGCAAGCTGCGAAAATCGCATGGTTTTTGGCCGCTAGCGGCGAAAATCGCGCTATTTTTGCCCGCTAGCTGCAAAAATCGCATAGTTTCTGGTCGCTAGCGGCGAAAATCGCGCTATATTTGGCCGGTAGCGGCGAAAATCGCGATTTTTGCCCGCCAGCTGCGAAAATCGCATGGTTTTTGGACGCTAGCGGCGAAATTCGCACGATTTTTGGCCGGTAGCGGCGAAAATTGTGATTTTTGCCCGCAAGCTGCGAAAATCGCATGGTATTTGGGCGCTTGCGGCGAAATTCGCACGATTTTTGTCCGCTAGCAGAGAAATTTGCACGATTTTTGGCCGCTAGCGGCGAAAATCGCCCCATTTTTGGCCGCTAGCGGCGAAAATCGCGCGGTTTTTGGCCGCTAGCGGCGAAAATCGCGCGATTTTTGGCCGGTAGCGGCGAAAATCGCGCGATTTTTGCCCGCCAGCTGCAAAAATCGCATGGTTTTTGGCCGCTAGCGGCGAAAATCGCGCGGTTTTTGGCCGGTAGCGGCAAAAATCGCGATTTTTGCCCGCCAGCGGCGAAAATCGCACGGTTTTTGGCCGCTAGCGGCGAAAATCGCGCTATTTTTGGCCGGTAGCGGCGAAAATCGCGATTTTTGCCCGCCAGCTGCGAAAATCGCATGGTTTTTGGCCGCTAGCGGCGAAAATCGCGCGGTTTTTGGCCGCTAGCGGCGAAAATCGCGCTATTTTTGGCCGCCAGCTGCAGCTGCGAAATCGCATAGTTTTTGGCCGCTAGCGGCGAAAATCGCGCGGTTTTTGGCCGTTAGCGGCGAAAATCGCCCGATTTTTGGCCGCTAGCGGCGAAAATCGCACGGTTTTTGGCCGCTAGCGGCGAAAATCGCGCTATTTTTGGCCGGTAGCGGCGAAAATCGCGCTATTTGTGCCCGCCAGCTGCGAAAATCGCATGGTTTTTGGCCGCTAGCGGTGATAATCGCGCTATTTTTGGCCGGTAGCGGCGAAAATCGCGATTTTTGCCCGCCAGCTGCGAAAACCGCATGGTTTTTGGCCGCTAGCGGCGAAAATCGAGCTGTTTTTGGCCGGTAGCGGCGAAAATCGCGATTTTTGCCCGCCAGCGGCGAAAATCGCGATTTTTGGCCGCTAGCGGCGAAAATCGCACGATTTTTGGCCGCTAGCGGCGAAAATCGCGCGGTTTTTGGCCGGTAGCGGCGAAAATCGCGCTATTTTTGCCCGCCAGCTGCAAAAATCGCATAGTTTCTGGCCGCTAGCGGCGAAAATCGCGCTATTTTTGGCCGGTAGCGGCGAAAATCGCGATTTTTGCCCGCAAGCGGCGAAAATCGCACGGTTTTTGGCCGCTAGCGGCGAAAATCGCGCGGTTTTTGGCCGGTAGCGGCGAAAATCGCGCGATTTTTGCCCGCCAGCTGCGAAAATCGCATGGTTTTTGGCCGCTAGCGGCGAAAATCGCGCGGTTTTTGGCCGGTAGCGGCGAAAATCGCGCTATTTTTGCCCGCTAGCGGCGAAAATCGCATTTTTGGCCGCTAGCGGCGAAAATCGCGCTTTTTTGGCCGCTAGCGGCGAAAATCGCGATTTTTGGCCGGTAGCGGCGAAAATCGCGCGATTTTTGCCCGCCAGCTGCAAAAATCGCATGGTTTCTGGCCGCTAGCGGCGAAAATCGCGCGGTTTTTGGCCGGTAGCGGCGAAAATCGCGATTTTTGGCCGCTAGCGGCAAAAATCGCACGGTTTTTGGCCGCTAGCGGCGAAAATCGCGCTATTTTTGGCCGGTAGCGGCGAAAATCGCACGGTTTTGCCCGCCAGCGGCGAAAATCGCATGGTTTTTGGCCGCTAGCGGCGAAAATCGCGCTATTTTTGCCCGCCAGCTGCGAAAATCGCATAGTTTTTGGCCGCTAGCGGCGAAAATCGCGCTATTTTTGGCCGCTAGCGGCGAAAATCGCGCTATTTTTGGCCGGTAGCGGCGAAAATCGCGATTTTTTGCCCGCCAGCGGCAAAAATCGCATGATTTTTGGCCGCTAGCGGCGAAAATCGCGCGATTTTTGGCCGCTAGCGGCGAAAATCGCATGATTTTTGGCCGCTAGCGGCGAAAATCGCGCGGTTTTTGGCCGGTAGCTGCGAAAATCGCGATTTTTGCCCGCCAGCTGCAAAAATCGCATAGTTTCTGGCCGCTAGCGGCGAAAATCGCGCGATTTTTGGCCGCTAGCGGCGAAATTCGCACGATTTTTGCCCGCAAGCTGCGAAAATCGCATGGTTTTTGGCCGCTAGCGGCGAAAATCGCGCGGTTTTTGGCCGGTAGCGGCGAAAATCGCGCTATTTTTGCCCGCCAGCTGCAAAAATCGCATAGTTTCTGGTCGCTAGCGGCGAAAATCGCGCTATTTTTGGCCGGTAGCGGCGAAAATCGCGATTTTTGCCCGCCAGCGGCGAAAATCGCACGGTTTTTGGCCGCTAGCGGCGAAAATCGCGCTATTTTTGGCCGGTAGCGGCGAAAATCGCGATTTTTGCCCGCCAGCTGCAAAATTCGCATAGTTTCTGGTCGCTAGCGGGGAAAATCGCGCTATTTTGGGCCGGTAATGGCGAAAATCGCGATTTTTGCCCGCCAGCTGCAAAAATCGCAGTTTCTGGCCGCTAGCGGCGAAAATCGCGCGATTTTTCGCCGGTAGCGGCGAAATTCGCGCGATTTTTGCCCGCCAGCTGCAAAAATCGCAGTTTCTGGCCGCTAGCGGCGAAAATCGCGCGATTTTTCGCCGGTAGCGGCGAAATTCGCACAGTTTTTGGCCGCTAGCGGCGAAAATCGCGCTATTTTTGGTCGGTAGCTGCGAAAATCGCGATTTTTGCCCGCCAGCTGCAAAAATCGCATAGTTTCTGGTCGCTAGCGGCGAAAATCGCGCTATTTTTGGCCGGTAGCGGCGAAAATCGCGCGATAGCGGCGAAAATCGCACGGTTTTTGGCCGCTAGCGGCGAAAATTTTTGTGGCCGGTAGCGGCGAAAATCGCGATTTTTGCCCGCCAGCTGCGAAAATCGCATGGTTTTTGGCCGCTAGCGGCGAAAATCGCGCGATTTTTGGCCGGTAGCGGCGAAAATCGCGATTTTTGCCCGCCAGCTGCGAAAATCGCATGGTTTTTGGCCGCTAGCGGCGAAAATCGCACGGTTTTTGGCCGCTAGCGGCGAAAATCGCGATTTTTGCCCGCCAGCTGCGAAAATCGCATGGTTTTTGGCCGCTAGCGGCGAAAATCGCGCGGTTTTTGGCCGGTAGCGTCGAAAATAGCGCTATTTTTGCCCGCCAGCTGCAAAAATCGCATGGTTTTTTGCCGCTAGCGGCGAAAATCGCGCTATTTTTGGCCGGTAGCGGCGAAAATCGCGATTTTTGCCCGCCAGCGGCGAAAATCGCACGGTTTTTGGCCGCTAGCGGCGAAAATCGCGCTATTTTTGGCCGGTAGCGGCGAAAATCGCGCGGTTTTTGGCCGCCAGCGGCGAAAATCGCATAGTTTTTGGCCGCCAGCTGCGAAAATCGCATGGTTTTTGGCCGCTAGCGGCGAAAATCGCGCGATTTTTGGCCGGTAGCGGCGAAAATCGCGATTTTTGCCCGCCAGCTGCGAAAATCGCAAAATTTTTTGCCCGCTAGCGGCGAAAATCGCACGGTTTTTGGCCGCTAGCGGCGAAAATCGCGATTTTTGCCCGGTAGCTGCGAAAATCGCGATTTTTGGCCGCTAGCGGCGAAAATCGCGCGGTTTTTGGCCGCTAGCGGCGAAAATCGCGCTATTTTTGGCCGGTAGCGGCGAAAATCGCGATTTTTGCCCGCCAGCTGCAAAAATCGCATAGTTTTTGGTCGCTAGCGGCGAAAATCGCGCTATTTTTGGCCGGTAGCGGCGAAAATCGCGATTTTTGCCCGCCAGCTGCGAAAATCGCATGGTTTTTGGCCGCTAGCGGCGAAATTCGCACGATTTTTGGCCGGTAGCGGCGAAAATCGCGATTTTTGCCCGCAAGCTGCGAAAATCGCATGGTTTTTGGCCGCTAGCGGCGAAAATCGCGCTATTTTTGGCCGGTAGCGCTAAAATCGCTAGTTTCTGCAAAAATCGCGCTATTTTTGGCCGCTAGCGGCGAAAATCGCGCTATTTTTGCCCGCCAGCGGCGAAAATCGCATGGTTTTTGCCCGCTAGCTGCGAAAATCGCATGGTTTTTGGCCGCTAGCGGCGAAAATCGCGCGATTTTTGGCTGGTAGCGGCGAAAATCGCGATTTTTGCCTGCAAGCTGCGAAAATCGCATAGTTTTTGCCCGCTAGCGGCGAAAATCGCCCGATTTTTGGCCGCCAGCTGCGAAAATCGCACGGTTTTTGGCCGCTAGCGGCGAAAATCGCGCTATTTTTGGCCGCTAGCGGCGAAAATCGCGATTTTTGCCCGCAAGCTGCAAAAATCGCATTTTTTGGCCGCTAGCGGCGAAAATCGCGCGATTTTTGGCCGGTAGCGGCGAAAATCGCGCGATTTTTGCCTGCCAGCTGCAAAAATCGCATGGTTTTTGGCCGCTAGCGGCGAAAATCGCGCTATTTTTGGCCGGTAGCGGCGAAAATCGCGATTTTTGCCCGCCAGCGGCGAAAATCGCACGGTTTTTGGCCGCTAGCGGCGAAAATCGCGCTATTTTTGGCCGGTAGCGGCGAAAATCGCGATTTTTGTCCGCCAGCTGCGAAAATCGCATGGTTTTTGGCCGCTAGCGGCGAAAATCGCGCGGTTTTTGGCCGGTAGCGGCGAAAATCGCGATTTTTGCCCGCCAGCTGCGAAAATCGCATAGTTTTTGGCCGCTAGCGGCGAAAATCGCGCGATTTTTGGCCGGTAGCGGCGAAAATCGCGATTTTTGCCCGCCAGCTGCGAAAATCGCACGGTTTTTGGCCGCTAGCGGCGAAAATCGCGCTATTTTTGGCCGGTAGCGGCGAAAATCGCGATTTTTGCCCGCCAGCGGCGAAAATCGCATTTTTTCGCGCGGTTTTTGGCCGCTAGCGGCGAAAATCGCGCTATTTTTGGCCGCCAGCGGCGAAAATCGCATCGCGCTATTTTTGGCCGCTAGCGGCGAAAATCGCATGGTTTTTGGCCGCTAGCGGCGAAAATCGCGATTTTTTGGCCGGTAGCGGCGAAAATCGCGATTTTTGCCCGCTAGCTGCGAAAATCGCATGGTTTTTGGCCGCTAGCGGCGAAAATCGCGCGGTTTTTGGCCGGTAGCGGCGAAAATCGCGCTATTTTTGCCCGCCAGCTGCAAAAATCGCATAGTTTTTGGCCGCTAGCGGCGAAAATCGCGCTATTTTTGGCCGGTAGCGGCGAAAATCGCGATTTTTGCCCGCTAGCGGCGAAAATCGCACGGTTTTTGGCCGCTAGCGGCGAAAATCGCGCGGTTTTTGGCCGGTAGCGGCGAAAATCGCGATTTTTGCCCGCCAGCTGCGAAAATCGCATGATTTTTGGCCGCTTTTGGCCGCTAGCGGCGAAAATCGCGCGGTTTTTGGCCGGTAGCGGCGAAAATCGCGCTATTTTTGCCCGCCAGCGGCGAAAATCGCGCGATTTTTGCCGCTAGCGGCGAAAATCGCGCTATTTTTGGCCGCTAGCGGCGAAAATCGCGCGATTTTTGGCCGCCAGCGGCGAAAATCGCGCGATTTTTGCCCGCTAGCGGCGAAAATCGCATGATTTTTGGCCGCTAGCGGCGAAAATCGCGCGATTTTTGGCCGCCAGCGGCGAAAATCGCATGATTTTTGGCCGCTAGCGGCGAAAATCGCGCGGTTTTTGGCCGCTAGCGGCGAAAATCGCGCTATTTTTGGCCGCCAGCGGCGAAAATCGCATGGTTTTTGGCCGCTAGCGGCGAAAATCGCATGGTTTTTGGCCGCTAGCGGCGAAAATCGCGCTATTTTTGCCCGCCAGCGGCGAAAATCGCATGATTTTTGCCCGCTAGCTGCGAAAATCGCATGGTTTTTGGCCGCTAGCGGCGAAAATCGCGCTATTTTTGGCCGGTAGCGGCGAAAATCGCGATTTTTTTGCCCGCCAGCTGCAAAAATCGCATGGTTTTTGGCCGCTAGCGGCGAAAATCGCGCGATTTTTGGCCGGTAGCGGCGAAAATCGCAGCGGCGAAAATTTTTTTTGGCCGCTAGCGGCGAAAATCGCGCGGTTTTTGGCCGGTAGCGGCGAAAATCGCGCTATTTTTGCCCGCCAGCTGCGAAAATCGCATAGTTTTTGGCCGCTAGCGGCGAAAATCGCGCGATTTTTGGCCGGTAGCGGCGAAAATCGCGCGATTTTTGGCCGCTAGCGGCGAAAATCGCACGATTTTTGGCCGCTAGCGGCGAAAATCGCATAGTTTTTGGCCGCTAGCGGCGAAAATCGCGCTATTTTTGGCCGGTAGCGGCGAAAATCGCGCAGTTTTTGCCCGCCAGCGGCGAAAATCGCATGGTTTTTGGCCGCTAGCGGCGAAAATCGCGCTATTTTTGGCCGGTAGCGGCGAAAATCGCGATTTTTGCCCGCCAGCTGCGAAAATCGCATGGTTTTTGGCCGCTAGCGGCGAAAATCGCGCGATTTTTGGCCGGTAGCGGCGAAAATCGCGATTTTTGCCCGCAAGCTGCGAAAATCGCATGGTTTTTGACCGCTAGCGGCGAAAATCGCGCGGTTTTTGGCCGGTAGCGGCGAAAATCGCGCTATTTTTGCCCGCCAGCTGCAAAAATCGCATAGTTTCTGGTCGCTAGCGGCGAAAATCGCGCTATTTTTGGCCGGTAGCGGCGAAAATCGCGATTTTTGCCCGCCAGCGGCGAAAATCGCACGGTTTTTGGCCGCTAGCGGCGAAAATCGCGCTATTTTTGGCCGGTAGCGGTGAAAATCGCGATTTTTGCCCGCCAGCTGCAAAAATCGCATAGTTTCTGGTCGCTAGCGGCGAAAATCGCGCTATTTTTGGCCGGTAGCGGCGAAAATCGCGATTTTTGCCCGCTAGCTGCGAAAATCGCATGGTTTTTGGCCGCTAGCGGCGAAAATCGCGCGGTTTTTGGCAGGTAGCGGCGAAATTCGCGCGATTTTTACCCGCCAGCTGCAAAAATCGCAGTTTCTGGCCGCTAGCGGCGAAAATCGCGCGATTTTTCGCCGCTAGCGGCGAAATTCGCACGGTTTTTGGCCGCTAGCGGCGAAAATCGCGCTATTTTTGGCCGGTAGCGGCGAAAATCGCGATTTTTGCCCGCCAGCTGCAAAAATCGCATAGTTTCTGGTCGCTAGCGGCGAAAATCGCGCTATTTTTGGCCGGTAGCGGCGAAAATCGCGATTTTTGCCCGCCAGCGGCGAAAATCGCACGGTTTTTGGCCGCTAGCGGCGAAAATCGCGCTATTTTTGGCCGGTAGCGGCGAAAATCGCGATTTTTGCCCGCCAGCGGCGAAAATCGCATGGTTTTTGGCCGCTAGCGGCGAAAATCGCGCTATTTTTGCCCGCCAGCTGCGAAAATCGCATGGTTTTTGGCCGCTAGCGGCGAAAATCGCATGATTTTTGGCCGCTAGCGGCGAAAATCGCGATTTTTTGCCCGCCAGCGGCGAAAATCGCGCTATTTTTGGCCGCTAGCGGCGAAAATCGCGCGGGTTTTGGCCGCTAGCGGCGAAAATCGCGCGGTTTTTGGCTGGTAGCGGCGAAAATCGCGCTATTTTTGCCCGCCAGCTGCAAATATCGCATAGTTTCTGGCCGCTAGCGGCGAAAATCGCGCTATTTTTGGCCGGTAGCGGCGAAAATCGCGATTTTTGCCCGCCAGCGGCGAAAATCGCACGGTTTTTGGCCGCTAGCGGCGAAAATCGCGCGGTTTTTGGCCGGTAGCGGCGAAAATCGCGATTTTTGCCCGCCAGCTGCGAAAATCGCATGGTTTTTGGCCGCTAGCGGCGAAAATCGCGCGGTTTTTGGCCGGTAGCGGCGAAAATCGCGCTATATTTGCCCGCCAGCTGCGAAAATCGCATGGTTTTTGGCCGCTAGCGGCGAAAATCGCGCGGTTTTTGGCCGCTAGCGGCGAAAATCGCGATTTTTGGCCGCCAGCGGCGAAAATCGCGCGATTTTTGCCCGCCAGCTGCGAAAATCGCATGGTTTTTGGCCGCTAGCGGCGAAAATCGCGCGGTTTTTGGCCGGTAGCTGCGAAAATCGCGATTTTTGCCCGCTAGCGGCGAAAATCGCACGGTTTTTGGCCGCTAGCGGCGAAAATCGCGATATTTTTGGCCGGTAGCGGCGAAAATCGCGATTTTTGCCCGCCAGCTGCGAAAATCGCATGGTTTTTGGCCGCTAGCGGCGAAAATCGCGCTATTTTTGGCCGGTAGCGGCGAAAATCGCGATTTTTGCCCGCCAGCTGCGAAAATCGCATGGTTTTTGGCCGCTAGCGGCGAAAATCGCGCTATTTTTGGCCGGTAGCGGCGAAAATCGCGATTTTTTGCCCGCCAGCTGCAAAAATCGCATGGTTTTTGGCCGCTAGCGGCGAAAATCGCGCGGTTTTTGGCCGGTAGCGGCGAAAATCGCGATTTTTGGCCGCTAGCGGCGAAAATCGCGCGGTTTTTGGCCGGTAGCGGCGAAAATCGCGCTATTTTTGCCCGCCAGCTGCAAAAATCGCATAGTTTCTGGCCGCTAGCGGCGAAAATCGCGCGATTTTTGGCCGCTAGCGGCGAAAATCGCGCTATTTTTGGCCGGTAGCGGCGAAAATCGCGCGATTTTTGCCCGCCAGCGGCGAAAATCGCATAGTTTTTGGCCGCTAGCGGCGAAAATCGCGCTATTTTTGGCCGCTAGCGGCGAAAATCGCGCGGTTTTTGGCCGCGCGGCGAAAATCGCAAGGTTTTTGCCCGCCAGCATGGCGAAAATCGCGCTATTTTTGGCCGGTAGCGGCGAAAATCGCGATTTTTGCCCGCCAGCTGCGAAAATCGCGATTTTTGCCCGCCAGCTGCGAAAATCGCATGGTTTTTGGGCGCTAGCGGCGAAATTCGCACGATTTTTGGCCGGTAGCGGCGAAAATCGCGATTTTTGCCCGCAAGCTGCGAAAATCGCATGGTTTTTGGCCGCTAGCGGCGAAAATCGCGCGGTTTTTGGCCGGTAGCGGCGAAAATCGCGCTATTTTTGCCCGCCAGCTGCAAAAATCGCATAGTTTCTGGTCGCTAGCGGCGAAAATCGCGCTATTTTTGGCCGGTAGCGGCGAAAATCGCGATTTTTGCCCGCCAGCGGCGAAAATCGCACGGTTTTTGGCCGCTAGCGGCGAAAATCGCGCTATTTTTGGCCGGTAGCGGCGAAAATCGCGATTTTTGCCCGCCAGCTGCGAAAATCGCATAGTTTTGGTCGCTAGCGGCGAAAATCGCGCTATTTTTGCCGGTAGCGGCGAAAATCGCGATTTTTGCCCGCCAGCTGCAAAAATCGCATAGTTTTTGGCCGCTAGCGGCGAAAATCGCGCGGTTTTTGGCAGGTAGCGGCGAAATTCGCGCGATTTTTACCCGCCAGCTGCAAAAATCGCAGTTTCTGGCCGCTAGCGGCGAAAATCGCGCGATTTTTCGACGCTAGCGGCGAAATTCGCACGGTTTTTGGCCGCTAGCGGCGAAAATCGCGCTATTTTTGGCCGGTAGCGGCGAAAATCGCGATTTTTGCCCGCCAGCTGCAAAAATCGCATAGTTTCTGGTCGCTAGCGGCGAAAATCGCGCTATTTTTGGCCGGTAGCGGCGAAAATCGCGATTTTTGCCCGCCAGCGGCGAAAATCGCGATTTTTGCCCGCCGAAAATCGCTGCGCCAAAATCGCATGGTTTTTGTGCGCTAGCGGCGAAATTCGCACGATTTTTGGCCGGTAGCGGCGAAAATCGCGATTTTTGCCCGCAAGCTGCGAAAATCGCATGGTTTTTGGCCGCTAGCGGCGAAAATCGCGCGGTTTTTGGCCGGTAGCGGCGAAAATCGCGATTTTTGCCCGCCAGGTGCGAAAATCGCATGGTTTTTCGCCGCTAGCGGCGAAAATCGCGCGGTTTTTGGCCGGTAGCGGCGAAAATCGCGCTATTTTTGCCCGCCAGCTGCAAAAATCGCATAGTTTTTTGGCCGCTAGCGGCGAAAATCGCGCTATTTTTGGCCGGTAGCGGCGAAAATCGCGATTTTTGCCCGCCAGCGGCGAAAATCGCATGGTTTTTGGCCGCTAGCGGCGAAAATCGCGCGGTTTTTGGCCGGTAGCGGCGAAAATCGCGCGGTTTTTGGCCGGTAGCGGCGAAAATCGCTATTTTTGCCCGCCAGCTGCGAAAATCGCATGGTTTTTGGGCGCTAGCGGCGAAAATCGCGCTATTTTTGGCCGGTAGCGGCGAAAATCGCGATTTTTGCCCGCCAGCTGCGAAAATCGCATGGTTTTTGGCCGCTAGCGGCGAAATTCGCACGATTTTTGGCTGGTAGCGGCGAAAATCGCGATTTTTGCCTGCAAGCTGCGAAAATCGCATGGTTTTTGGCCGCTAGCGGCGAAAATCGCGCGGTTTTTGGCCGGTAGCGGCGAAAATCGCGCTATTTTTGCCCGCCAGCTGCGAAAATCGCATTTTTGCCCGTTTTTTTGGTCGCTAGCGGCGAAAATCGCGCGCTTTTTGGCCGGTAGCGGCGAAAATCGCGATTTTTGCCCGCCAGCTGCGAAAATCGCATGGTTTTTGGCCTAGCGAGAAATTCGCACGCGAAAAATCGCATAGTTTCTGGTCGCTAGCGGCGAAAATCGCGCTATTTTGGCCGGTAGCGGCGAAAATCGCGATTTTTGCCCGCCAGCTGCGAAAATCGCATGGTTTTTGGCCGCTAGCGGCGAAAATCGCGCGATTTTTGGCCGGTAGCGGCGAAAATCGCGATTTTTGCCCGCCAGCTGCGAAAATCGCATAGTTTTTGGCCGCTAGCGGCGAAAATCGCGCTATTTTTGGCCGGTAGCGGCGAAAATCGCGATTTTTGCCCGCCAGCTGCGAAAATCGCATGGTTTTTGGCCGCTAGCGGCGAAAATCGCGCGGTTTTTGGCCGGTAGCAGCGAAAATCGCGATTTTTGCCCGCCAGCTGCGAAAATCGCGCGGTTTTTGGCCGGTAGCGGCGAAAATCGCTATTTTTGCCCGCAAGCTGCGAAAATCGCATGGTTTTTGGCCGCTAGCGGCGAAAATCGCGCGGTTTTTGGCCGGTAGCGGCGAAAATCGCGCTATTTTTGCCCGTCAGCAGCAAAAATCGCATAGTTTCTGGTCGCTAGCGGCGAAAATCGGGCTATTTTTGGCCGGTAGCGGCGAAAATCGCGATTTTTGCCCGCCAGCTGCAAAAATCGCATAGTTTCTGGTCGCTAGCGGCGAAAATCGCGCTATTTTTGGCCGGTAGCGGCGAAAATCGCACGGTTTTTGGCCGCTAGCGGCGAAAATCGCGCAATTTTTGGCCGGTAGCGGCGAAAATCGCGATTTTTGCCCGCCAGCTGCAAAAATCGCATAGTTTCTGGTCGCTAGCGGCGAAAATCGCGCTATTTTTGGCCGGTAGCGGCGAAAATCGCGCTATTTTTGGCCGGTAGCGGCGAAAATCGCGATTTTTGCCAGCCAGCTACGAAAATTTTTTTTGGGCGCTAGCGGCGAAATTCGCATGATTTTTGGCCAGTAGCGGCGAAAATCGCGATTTTTGCCCGCAAGCTGCAAAAATCGCATGGTTTTTGGCCGCTAGCGGCGAAAATCGCGCGGTTTTTAGCAGGTAGCGGCGAAATTCGCGCGATTTTTACCCGCCAGCTGCAAAAATCGCATTTTCTGGCCGCTAGCAGCGAAAATCGCGCTATTTTTGGCCGGTAGCGGCGAACATCGCACGGTTTTTGGCCGCTAGCGGCGAAAATCGCGCTATTTTTGGCCGGTAGCGGCGAACATCGCACGATTTTTGCCCGTTAGCTGCGAAAATCGCATGGTTTTTGGGCGCTAGCGGCGAAATTCGCACGGTTTTTGGCCGGTAGCTGCGAAAATCGCGATTTTTGCCCGCCAGCTGCAAAAATCGCATCGTTTCTGGTCGCTAGCGGCGAAAATCGCGCTATTTTTGGCCGGTAGCGGCGAAAATCGCGATTTTTGCCCGCCAGCTGCGAAAATCGCACGGTTTTTGGCCGCTAGCGGCGAAAATCGCGCTATTTTTGGCCGGTAGCGGCGAAAATCGCGATTTTTGCCCGCCAGCTGCGAAAATCGCATGGTTTTTGGCCGCTAGCGGCGAAAATCGCGCTATTTTTGGCCGGTAGCGGCGAAAAATCGCGCTTTTTTGCCCGCCAGCTGCGAAAAATCGCATGGTTTTTGGCCGCTAGCGGCGAAAATCGCGCGGTTTTTGGCAGGTAGCGGCGAAATTCGCGCGATTTTTACCCGCCAGCTGCAAAAATCGCAGTTTCTGGCCGCTAGCGGCGAAAATCGCGCGATTTTTCGCCGCTAGCGGCGAAATTCGCACAGTTTTTGGCCGCTAGCGGCGAAAATCGCGCTATTTTTGGCCGGTAGCGGCGAAAATCGCGATTTTTGCCCGCCAGCTGCAAAAATCGCATAGTTTCTGGTCGCTAGCGGCGAAAATCGCGCTATTTTTGGCCGGTAGCGGCGAAAATCGGGCTATTTTTGGCCGGTAGCGGCGAAAATCGCGATTTTTGCCCGCCAGCGGCGAAAATCGCATGGTTTTTGGCCGCTAGCGGCGAAATTCGCGCGATTTTTGGCCGCCAGCGGCGAAAATCGCGATTTTTGCCCGCAAGCTGCGAAAATCGCATGGTTTTTGGCCGCTAGCGGCGAAAATCGCACGTTTTTTGGCCGGTAGCGGCGAAAATCGCGATTTTTGCCCGCCAGCTGCGAAAATCGCATGGTTTTTGGCCGCTAGCGGCGAAAATCGCGCGGTTTTTGGCCGGTAGCGGCGAAAATCGCGCTATTTTTGCCCGCCAGCTGCAAAAATCGCATAGTTTCTGGTCGCTAGCGGCGAAAATCGCGCTATTTTTGGCCGGTAGCGGCGAAAATCGCGATTTTTGCCCGCCAGCGGCGAAAATCGCACGGTTTTTGGCCGCTAGCGGCGAAAATCGCGCTATTTTTGGCCGGTAGCGGCGAAAATCGCGCGGTTTTTGGCCGGTAGCGGCGAAAATCGCTATTTTTGCCCGCCAGCTGCGAAAATCGCATGGTTTTTGGGCGCTAGCGGCGAAAATCGCACGATTTTTGGCCGGTAGCGGCGAAAATCGCGATTTTTGCCCGCCAGCTGCGAAAATCGCATGGTTTTTGGCCGCTAGCGGCGAAAATCGCGCGATTTTTGGCCGGTAGCGGCGAAAATCGCGATTTTTGCCCGCCAGCTGCGAAAATCGCATGGTTTTTGGCCGCTAGCGGCGAAAATCGCGCGGTTTTTGGCCGGTAGCGGCGAAAATCGCGCTATTTTTGGCCGGTAGTGGTGAAAATTTTTTGCCCGCCAGCTGCAAAAATCGCATAGTTTCTGGCCGCTAGCGGCGAAAATCGCGCTATTTTTGGCCGGTAGCGGCGAAAATCGCGATTTTTGCCCGCCAGCTGCGAAAATCGCATGGTTTTTGGCCGCTAGCGGCGAAAATCGCACGATTTTTGGCCGGTAGCGGCGAAAATCGCATAGTTTCTGGTTTTTGGCGCTAGCGGCGAAAATCGCGCTATTTTTGGCCGGTAGCGGCGAAAATAGCAATTTTTGCCCGCCAGCTGCGAAAATCGCATGGTTTTTGGCCGCTAGCGGCGAAAATCGCACGATTTTTGGCCGGTAGCGGCGAAAATCGCGATTTTTGCCCGCCAGCTGCGAAAATCGCATGGTTTTTGGCCGCTAGCGGCGAAAATCGCGCGGTTTTTGGCCGGTAGCGGCGAAAATCGCGATTTTTGCCCGCCAGCTGCGAAAATCGCATGGTTTTTGGCCGCTAGCGGCGAAAATCGCGCGGTTTTTGGCCGGTAGCGGCGAAAATCGCGCTATTTTTGCCCGCCAGCTGCGAAAATCGCATAGTTTTTGGCCGCTAGCGGCGAAAATCGCGCTATTTTTGGCCGGTAGCGGCGAAAATCGCTTTTTGCCGAGCGGCGAAATCGCATGGTTTTTGGCCGCTAGCGGCGAAAATCGCGCTATTTTTGGCCGGTAGCGGCGAAAATCGTGATTTTTGCCCGCAAGCTGCGAAAATCGCATGGTTTTTGGCCGCTAGTGGCGAAAATCGCGCGGTTTTTGGCCGGTAGCGGCGAAAATCGCGCTATTTTTGCCCGCCAGCTGCAAAAATCGCATAGTGTCTGGTCGCTAGCGGCGGAAATCGCGCTATTTTTGGCCGGTATCGGCGAAAATCGCGATTTTTGCCCGCCAGCGGCGAAAATCGCACGGTTTTTGCCCGCTAGCGGCGAAAATCGCGCTATTTTTGGCCGGTAGCGGCGAAAATCGCGCGGTTTTTGGCAGGTAGCGGCGAAAATTTTTTTGCCCGCCAGCTGCGAAAATCGCATGGTTTTTGGCCGCTAGCGGCGAAAATCGCGCGATTTTTGGCCGGTAGCGGCGAAAATCGCGATTTTTGCCCGCCAGCTGCGAAAATCGCATGGTTTTTGGCCGCTAGCGGCGAAAATCGCGCGATTTTTGGCCGGTAGCGGCGAAAATCGCGATTTTTGCCCGCAAGCTGCGAAAATCGCATGGTTTTTGGCCGCTAGCGGCGAAAATCGCGCGGTTTTTGGCCGGTAGCGGCGAAAATCGCGCTATTTTTGCCCGGTAGCTGCGAAAATCGCATGGTTTTTGGCCGCCAGCGGCGAAAATCGCATAGTTTCTGGCCGCTAGCGGCGAAAATCGCGCTATTTTTGGCCGCCAGCGGCGAAAATCGCGATTTTTGGCCGCCAGCGGCGAAAATCGCATGGTTTTTGGCCGCTAGCGGCGAAAATCGCACGATTTTTGGCCGGTAGCGGCGAAAATCGCATAGTTTTTGGTCGCTAGCGGCGAAAATCGCGCTATTTTTGGCCGGTAGCGGCGAAAATCGCGATTTTTGCCCGCCAGCTGCGAAAATCGCATGGTTTTTGGCCGCTAGCGGCGAAAATCGCGCGATTTTTGGCCGGTAGCGGCGAAAATCGCGCTATTTTTGCGCCAGCTTTTTTTGGCCGCTAGCGGCGAAAATCGCGCTATTTTTGGCCGCTAGCGGCGAAAATCGCGCGGTTTTTGGCCGCCAGCGGCGAAAATCGCACGGTTTTTGCCCGCTAGCGGCGAAAATCGCGCAATTTTTGGCCGCTAGCGGCGAAAATCGCGCGGTTTTTGGCCGGTAGCGGCGAAAATCGCGCTATTTTTGGCCGCCAGCTGCGAAAATCGCGCGGTTTTTGGCCGGTAGCGGCGAAAATCGCGATTTTTGCCCGCCAGCTGCGAAAATCGCATGGTTTTTGGCCGCTAGCGGCGAAAATCGCGCGGTTTTTGGCCGGTAGCGGCGAAAATCGCGCTATTTTTGCCCGTCAGCAGCAAAAATCGCATAGTTTCTGGTCGCTAGCGGCGAAAATCGGGCTATTTTTGGCCGGTAGCGGCGAAAATCGCGATTTTTGCCCAAAATTTGATTTTTTTTGAAAATCGCATGGTTTTTGGCCGCTAGCGGCGAAAACCGCGCGGTTTTTGGCCGGTAGCAGCGAAAAACGCGCTATTTTTGCCAGCCAGCTGCAAAAATCGCATAGTTTCTGGCCGCTAGCGGCGAAAATCGCGCTATTTTTGGCCGGTAGCGGCGAAAATAGCGATTTTTGCCCGCCAGCGGCGAAAATCGCACGGTTTTTGGCCGCTAGCGGCGAAAATCGCGCTATTTTTGGCCTGTAGCGGCGAAAATCGCGCGGTTTTTGGCCGGTAGCGGCGAAAATCGCGATTTTTGCCCGCCAGCTGCGAAAATCGCATGGTTTTTGGGCGCTAGCGGCGAAATTCGCACGATTTTTGGCCGGTAGCGGCGAAAATCGCGATTTTTGCCCGCCAGCTGCGAAAATCGCATGGTTTTTGGGCGCTAGCGGCGAAATTCGCACGATTTTTGGCCGGTAGCGGCGAAAATCGCGATTTTTGCCCGCAAGCTGCGAAAATCGCATGGTTTTTGGCCGCTAGCGGCGAAAATCGCGCGGTTTTTGGCCGGTAGCGGCGAAAATCGCGCTATTTTTGGCCGGTAGTGGTGAAAATCGCGATTTTTGCCCGCCAGCTGCAAAAATCGCATAGTTTCTGGTCGCTAGCGGCGAAAATCGCGCTATTTTTGGCCGGTAGCGGCGAAAATCGCGATTTTTGCCCGCCAGCTGCGAAAATCGCATGGTTTTTGGGCGCTAGCGACGAAATTCGCACGATTTTTGGCCGGTAGCGGCGAAAATCGCATAGTTTCTGGTCGCTAGCGGCGAAAATCGCGCTATATTTGGCCGGTAGCGGCGAAAATCGCGATTTTTGCCCGCCAGCTGCGAAAATCGCATGGTTTTTGGGCGCTAGCGGCGAAAATCGCGCGATTTTTGGCCGGTAGCGGCGAAAATCGCGATTTTTGCCCGCCAGCTGCGAAAATCGCAAGGTTTTTGGCAGCTAGCGGCGAAAATCGCGCGGTTTTTGGCCGGTAGCGGCGAAAATCGCGATTTTTGCCCGCCAGCTGCGAAAATCGCATGGTTTTTGGCCGCTAGCGGCGAAAATCGCGCGGTTTTTGGCCGGTAGCAGCTAAAAACGCGCTATTTTTGCCCGCCAGCTGCGAAAATCGCGCGGTTTTTGGCCGGTAGCGGCGAAAATCGCTATTTTTGCCCGCACGCTGCGAAAATCGCATGGTTTTTGGCCGCTAGCGGCGAAAATCGCGCGGTTTTTGGCCGGTAGCGGCGAAAATCGCGCTATTTTTGCCCGTCAGCAGCAAAAATCGCATAGTTTCTGGTCGCTAGCGGCGAAAATCGGGCTATTTTTGGCCGGTAGCGGCGAAAATCGCGATTTTTGCCCGCCAGCTGCAAAAATCGCATAGTTTCTGGTCGCTAGCGGCGACAATCGAGCTATTTTTGGCCGGTAGCGGCGAAAATCGCACGGTTTTTGGCCGCTAGCGGCGAAAATCGCGCAATTTTTGGCCGGTAGCGGCGAAAATCGCGATTTTTGCCCGCCAGCTGCAAAAATCGCATAGTTTCTGGTCGCTAGCGGCGAAAATCGCGCTATTTTTGGCCGGTAGCGGCAAAAATCGCGTTATTTTTGGCCGGTAGCGGCGAAAATCGCGATTTTTGCCAGCCAGCTACGAAAATTGCATGGTTTTTGGGCGCTAGCGGCGAAATTCGCATGATTTTTGGCCAGTAGCGGCGAAAATCGCGATTTTTGCCCGCAAGCTGCGAAAATCGCATGGTTTTTGGCCGCTAGCGGCGAAAATCGCGCGGTTTTTGGCAGGTAGCGGCGAAATTCGCGCGATTTTTACCCGCCAGCTGCAAAAATCGCAGTTTCTGGCCGCTAGCAGCGAAAATCGCGCTATTTTTGGCCGCTAGCGGCGAAATCGCACGGTTTTTGGCCGCTAGCGGCGAAAATCGCGCTATTTTTGGCCGGTAGCGGCGAAAATCGCGATTTTTGCCCGCCAGCTGCGAAAATCGCACGGTTTTTGGTCGCTAGCGGCGAAAATCGCGCGGTTTTTGGCCGGTAGCGGCGAAAATCGCGATTTTTGCCCGCCAGCTGCAAAAATCGCATTGTTTCTGGTCGCTAGCGGCGAAAATCGCGCTATTTTTGGCCGGTAGCGGCGAAAATCGCGATTTTTGCCCGCCAGCTGCGAAAATCGCATGGTTTTTGGGCGCTAGCGGCGAAATTCGCACGATTTTTGGCCGGTAGCGGCGAAAATCGCGATTTTTGCCCGCAAGCTGCGAAAATCGCATGGTTTTTGGCCGCTAGCGGCGAAAATCGCGCGGTTTTTGGCCGGTAGCGGCGAAAATCGCGATTTTTGCCCGCCAGCTGCAAAAATCGCATAGTTTTTGGCCGCTAGCGGCGAAAATCGCGCTATTTTTGGCCGGTAGCGGCGAAAATCGCGATTTTTGCCCGCCAGCTGCGAAAATCGCATAGTTTTTGGCCGCTAGCGGCGAAAATCGCGCGATTTTTGGCCGGTAGCGGCGAAAATCGCGATTTTTGCCCGCCAGCTGCAAAAATCGCATTTTGCCCGCCAGCGGCGAAAATCGCGCTATTTTTGCCCGTTCGCATTTTTTGGCCGCTAGCGGCGAAAATCGCGCTATTTTTGGCCGCTAGCGGCGAAAATCGCGCGGTTTTTGGCCGGTAGCGGCGAAAATCGCGCGGTTTTTGGCCGCTAGCGGCGAAAATCGCGCGGTTTTTGGCCGGTAGCGGCGAAAATCGCGCGATTTTTGCCCGCCAGCTGCGAAAATCGCATGGTTTTTGGCCGCTAGCGGCGAAAATCGCGCGGTTTTTGGCCGGTAGCGGCGAAAATCGCGATTTTTGCCCGCCAGCTGCGAAAATCGCATGGTTTTTGGGCGCTAGCGGCGAAATTCGCACGATTTTTGGCCGGTAGCGGCGAAAATCGCGATTTTTGCCCGCAAGCTGCGAAAATCGCATGGTTTTTGGCCGCTAGCGGCGAAAATCGCGCGGTTTTTGGCCGGTAGCGGCGAAAATCGCGCTATTTTTGGCCGGTAGCGGCGAAAATCGCGATTTTTGCCCGCCAGCTGCAAAAATCGCATAGTTTCTGGTCGCTAGCGGCGAAAATCGCGCTATTTTTGGCCGGTAGCGGCGAAAATCGCGATTTTTGCCCGCCAGCTGCGAAAATCGCATAGTTTTTGGCCGCCAGAGGCGAAAATCGCACGATTTTTGGCCGGTAGCGGCGAAAATCGCGATTTTTGCCCGCAAGCTGCGAAAATCGCATGGTTTTTGGCCGCTAGCGGCGAAAATCGCGGCCGGTTTTGCCGCGCTAGCCCGCCAGCTGCGAAAATCGCATAGTTTTTGGCCGCTAGCGGCGAAAATCGCGCTATTTTTGGCCGGTAGCGGCGAAAATCGCGATTTTTGCCCGCCAGCTGCGAAAATCGCATGGTTTTTGGCCGCTAGCGGGGAAAATCGCGCGATTTTTGGCCGGTAGCGGCGAAAATCGCGATTTTTGCCCGCCAGCTGCGAAAATCGCATGGTTTTGGGCGCTAGCGGCGAAATTCGCACGATTTTTGGCCGGTAGCGGCGAAAATCGCGATTTTTGCCCGCAAGCTGCGAAAATCGCATGGTTTTTGGCCGCTAGCGGCGAAATTCGCACGATTTTTGGCCGGTAGCGGCGAAAATCGCGATTTTTGCCCGCAAGCTGCGAAAATCGCATGGTTTTTGGCCGCTAGCGGCGAAAATCGCGCGGTTTTTGGCCGGTAGCGGCGAAAATCGCGCTATTTTTGCCCGCCAGCTGCAAATATCGCATAGTTTCTGGCCGCTAGCGGCGAAAATCGCGCTATTTTTGGCCGGTAGCGGCGAAAATCGCGATTTTTGCCCGCCAGCGGCGAAAATCGCACGGTTTTTGGCCGCTAGCGGTGAAAATCGCGCTATTTTTGGCCGGTAGCGGCGAAAATCGCGATTTTTGCCCGCCAGCTGCGAAAATCGCATGGTTTTTGGCCGCTAGCGGCGAAAATCGCGCGGTTTTTGGCCGGTAGCGGCGAAAATCGCGCGATTTTTGCCCGCCAGCTGCAAAAATCGCATAGTTTTTGGCCGCTAGCGGCGAAAATCGCGTAATTTTTGGCCGCTAGCGGCGAAAATTCGCACGATTTTTGGCCGCTAGCGGCGAAAATCGCACGATTTTTGGCCGGTAGCGGCGAAAATCGCGATTTTTGGCCGCTAGCGGCGAAAATCGCATGGTTTTTGGCCGCTAGCGGCGAAAATCGCGCGATTTTTGGCCGGTAGCGGCGAAAATCGCGCGATTTTTGCCCGCCAGCTGCAAAAATCGCATGGTTTTTGGCCGCTAGCGTCGAAAATCGCGCGGTTTTTGGCCGTTAGCGGCGAAAATCGCATGATTTTTGGCCGCTAGCGGCGAAAATCGCACGGATTTTGGCCGCTAGCGGCGAAAATCGCGCTATTTTTGCCCGCCAGCTGCGAAAATCGCATGGTTTTTGGCCGCTAGCGGCGAAAATCGCTTGGTTTTTGGCCGCTAGCGGCGAAAATCGCGCTATTTTTGGCCGGTAGCGGCGAAAATCGCGATTTTTGCCCGCCAGCTGCGAAAATCGCATAGTTTTTGGCCGCTAGCGGCGAAAATCGCGCGGTTTTTGGCCGGTAGCGGCGAAAATCGCGCTATTTTTGCCCGCCAGCTGCGAAAATCGCATAGTTTTGGCCGCTAGCGGCGAAAATCGCGCGATTTTTGGCCGCTAGCGGCGAAAATCGCACGATTTTTGGCCGCTAGCGGCGAAAATCGCACGATTTTTGGCCGCTAGCGGCGAAAATCGCGCCATTTTTGGCCGCTAGCGGCGAAAATCGCGATTTTTTTGGCCGCTAGCGGCGAAAATCGCATGATTTTTGGCCGGTAGCGGCGAAATTCGCGCGATTTTTGCCCGCCAGCTGCGAAAATCGCATGGTTTTTGGCCGCTAGCGGCGAAAAATCGCTTAGTTTTTGGCCGCTAGCGGCGAAAATCGCGCTATTTTTGGCCGGTAGCGGTGAAAATCGCGATTTTTGCCCGCCAGCTGCGAAAATCGCATGATTTTTGGCCGCTAGCAGCGAAAATCGCACGGTTTTTGGCCGCTAGCGGCGAAAATCGCGCTATTTTTGGCCGCCAGCGGCGAAAATCGCATTTTTGCTCGCCAGCTGCGAAAATCGCATGGTTTTTGGCCGGTAGCGGCGAAAATCGCGCGATTTTTGCCCGCCAGCTGCGAAAATCGCATGATTTTTGGCCGCTAGCGGCGAAAATCGCACGGTTTTTGGCCCGGCTAGCGGCGAAAATCGCACTATTTTTTGCCGCTAGCGGCGAAATTCGCACGATTTTTGGCCGGTAGCGGCGAAAATCGCGATTTTTGCCCGCAAGCTGCGAAAATCGCATGGTTTTTGGCCGCTAGCGGCGAAAATCGCGCGGTTTTTGGCCGGTAGCGGCGAAAATCGCGCTATTTTTGCCCGCCAGCTGCAAATATCGCATAGTTTCTGGCCGCTAGCGGCGAAAATCGCGCTATTTTTGGCCGGTAGCGGCGAAAATCGTGATTTTTGCCCGGCAGCGGCGAAAATCGCACGGTTTTTGGCGCTAGCGGCGAAAATCGCGCTATTTTTGCCCGCCAGCTGCGAAAATCGCGATTTTTCCCCCCAGCTGCGAAAATCGCCTGGTTTTTGGCCGCTAGCGGCGAAAATCGCGTGGTTTTTGGCCGGTAGCGGCGAAAATCGCGCGATTTTTGCCCGCCAGCTGCAAAAATCGCATAGTTTCCGGCCGGTAGCGGCGAAAATCGCGTAATTTTTGGTCGCTAGCGGCGAAATTCGCACGATTTTCGGCCGCTAGCGGCGAAATTTGCACGATTTTTGGCCGGTAGCGGCGAAAATCGCCCCATTTTTGGCCGCTAGCGGCGAAAATAACCCTTTTTTTGGCCGCTAGCGGCGAAAATCGGTCGATTTTTGGCAGGTAGCGGCGAAATTCGCGCGATTTTTGCCCGCCAGCTGCAAAATTCGCATGGTTTCTGGCCGCTAGCGTCGAAAATTGCGCGGTTTTTGGCAGTTAGCCGCAAAAATCGCCCGATTTTTGGCCGCTAGCGGCGAAATTTGCACGATTTTTGGCCGCTAGCGGCGAAAATCGCGCTATTTTTGCCCGCCAGCTGCGTAAATCGCATGGTTTTTGGCCGCTAGAGGCGAAAATAGCTTGGTTTTCGGCCGCTAGCGGCGAAAATCGCGCTATTTTTGGCCGGTAGCGGCGAAAATCGTGATTTCTGCCCGCCAGCTGCGAAAATCGCATAGTTTTTGGCCGCTAGCGGCGAAAATCGCGCGGTTTTTGGCCGGTAGCGGCGAAAATCGCGCTATTTTTGCCCGCCAGCTGCAAATATCGCATAGTTTCTGGCCGCTAGCGGCGAAAATCGCGCGATTTTTGGCTGCTATCGGCGAAATTTGCACGATTTTTGGCCGCTAGCGGCGAAATTTGCACGATTTTTGGCCGCTAGCGGCGAAAATCGCCCCATTTTTGGCCGCTAGCGGCGAAAATAGCCCCTTTTTTGGCCGATAGCGGCGAAAATCGGTCGATTTTTTGCAGGTAGCGGCGAAATTCGCGCGATTTTTGCCCGCCAGCTGCGAAAATCGCATGGTTTTTGGCCGCTAGCGGCAAAAATCGCTTGGTTTTAGGCCGCTAGCGGCGAAAATCGCGCTATTTTTGGCCGGTAGCAGAGAAAATCGCGATTTTTGCCCGCCAGCGGCTAAAATAGCCCGATTTTTGGCCGCTAGCGGCGAAAATCGCACGGTTTTTGGCCGCTAGCAGCGAAAATCGCGCTATTTTTGGCCGGTAGCGGCGAAAATCGCTTTTTTTGCTCGCCAGCTGCGAAAATCGCATGGTTTTTGGCCGGTAGCGGCGAAAATCGCGCGATTTTTGCCCGCCAGCTGCGAAAATCGCATGATTTTTGGCCGCTAGCGGCGAAAATCGCACGGTTTTTGGCCCCTAGATGCGAAAATCGCGCTATTTTTTGCCGCTAGCGGCGAAATTCGCACGATTTTTGGCCGCTAGCGGCGAAAATCGCCCCATTTTTGGCCGCTAGCAGTGAAAATAGTCCCTTTTTTGGCCGCTAGCGGCCAAAATCGGTCGATTTTTGGCAGGTAGCGGCGAAATTCGCGCGATTTTTGCCCGCCAGCTGCAAAATTCGCATGGTTTCTGGCCGCTAGCGTCGAAAATAGCGCGGTTTTTGGCCGTTAGCCGCAAAAATCGCCCGATTTTTGGCCGCTAGCAGCTAAAATCGCACGGATTTTGGCCGCTAGCGGCGAAAATCGCGCTATTTTTGGTCGATAGCGGTGAAAATCGCGCTATTTTTGCGCGCCAGCTGCGAAAATCGCATGGTTTTTGGCCGCTAGAGGCGAAAATAGCTTGGTTTTCGGCCGCTAGCGGCGAAAATCGCGCTATTTTTGGCCGGTAGCGGCGAAAATGGCGATTTTTGCCCGCCAGCTGCGAAAATCGGCGAAATTTGCACGATTTTTGGCCGCTAGCGGCGAAATTTGCACAATTTTTGGCCGCTAGCGGCGAAAATCGCCCCATTTTTGGCCGCTAGTGGCGAAAATAGCCCCTTTTTTGGCCGATAGCGGCGAAAATCGGTCGATTTTTTGCAGGTAGCGGCGAAATTCGCGCGATTTTTGCCCGCCAGCTGCGAAAATCGCATGGTTTTTGGCCGCTAGCGGCAAAAATAGCTTGGTTTTAGGCCGCTAGCGGCGAAAATCGCGCTATTTTTGGCCGGTAGCAGCGAAAATCGCGATTTTTGCCCGCCAGCCGCAAAAATCGCCCGATTTTTGGCCGCTAGCGGCGAAAATCGCACGGTTTTTGGCCGCTAGCAGCGAAAATCGCGCTATTTTTGCCCGCCAGCTGCGAAAATCGCATGATTTTTGGCCGCTAGCGGCGAAAATCGCACGGTTTTTGGCCCCTAGATGCGAAAATCGCGCTATTTTTTGCCGCTAGCGGCGAAATTCGCACGATTTTTGGCCGCTAGCGGCGAAAATCGCCCCATTTTTGGCCGCTAGCAGTGAAAATAGTCCCTTTTTTGGCCGCTAGCGGCCAAAATCGGTCGATTTTTGGCAGGTAGCGGCGAAATTCGCGCGATTTTTGCCCGCCAGCTGCAAAATTCGCATGGTTTCTGGCCGCTAGCGTCGAAAATAGCGCGGTTTTTGGCCGTTAGCCGCAAAAATCGCCCGATTTTTGGCCGCTAGCAGCTAAAATCGCACGGATTTTGGCCGCTAGCGGCGAAAATCGCGCTATTTTTGGTCGATAGCGGTGAAAATCGCGCTATTTTTGCGCGCCAGCTGCGAAAATCGCATGGTTTTTGGCCGCTAGAGGCGAAAATAGCTTGGTTTTCGGCCGCTAGCGGCGAAAATCGCGCTATTTTTGGCCGGTAGCGGCGAAAATGGCGATTTTTGCCCGCCAGCTGCGAAAATCGCATAGTTTTTGGCCGCTTGCGGCGAAAATCGCGCGGTTTTTGGCCGGTAGCGGCGAAAATCGCGCTATTTTTGCCCGCCAGCTGCAAATATCGCATAGTTTCTGGCCGCTAGCGGCGAAAATCGCGCGATTTTTGCCTGCTATCAGCGAAATTTGCACGATTTTTGGCCGCTAGCGGCGAAATTTGCACGATTTTTGGCCGCTAGCGGCGAAAATCGCCCCATTTTTGGCCACTAGCGGCGAAAATAGCCCCTTTTTTGGCCGCTAGCGGCGAAAATCGGTCGATTTTTTGCAGGTAGCGGCGAAATTCGCGTTATTTTTGCCCGCCAGCTGCGAAAATCGCATGGTTTTTGGCCGGTAGCGGCGAAAATCGCGCGATTTTTGCCCGCCAGCTGCGAAAATCGCATGATTTTTGGCCGCTAGCGGCGAAAATCGCACGGTTTTTGGCCCCTAGATGCGAAAATCGCGCTATTTTTTGCCGCTAGCGGCGAAATTCGCACGATTTTTGGCCGGTAGCGGCGAAAATCGCGATTTTTGCCCGCAAGCTGCGAAAATCGCATGGTTTTTGGCCGCTAGCGGCGAAAATCGCGCGGTTTTTGGCCGGTAGCGGCGAAAATCGCGCTATTTTTGCCCGCCAGCTGCAAATATCGCATAGTTTCTGGCCGCTAGCGGCGAAAATCGCGCTATTTTTGGCCGGTAGCGGCGAAAATCGTGATTTTTGCCCGGCAGCGGCGAAAATCGCACGGTTTTTGGCGCTAGCGGCGAAAATCGCGCTATTTTTGCCCGCCAGCTGCGAAAATCGCGATTTTTCCCCCCAGTTGCGAAAATCGCCTGGTTTTTGGCCGCTAGCGGCGAAAATCGCGTGGTTTTTGGCCGGTAGTGGCGAAAATCGCGCGATTTTTGCCCGCCAGCTGCAAAAATCGCATAGTTTCCGGCCGGTAGCGGCGAAAATCGCGTAATTTTTGGTCGCTAGCGGCGAAATTCGCACGATTTTCGGCCGCTAGCGGCGAAGTTTGCACGATTTTTGGCCGGTAGCGGCGAAAATCGCCCCATTTTTGGCCGCTAGCGGCGAAAATAGCCCTTTTTTTGGCCGCTAGCGGCGAAAATCGGTCGATTTTTGGCAGGTAGCGGCGAAATTCGCGCGATTTTTGCCCGCCAGCTGCAAAATTCGCATGGTTTCTGGCCGCTAGCGTCGAAAATTGCGCGGTTTTTGGCAGTTAGCCGCAAAAATCGCCCGATTTTTGGCCGCTAGCGGCTAAAATCGCACGGATTTTGGCCGCTAGCGGTGAAAATCGCGCTATTTTTGCCCGCCAGCTGCGTAAATCGCATGGTTTTTGGCCGCTAGAGGCGAAAATAGCTTGGTTTTCGGCCGCTAGCGGCGAAAATCGCGCTATTTTTGGCCGGTAGCGGCGAAAATCGCGCTATTTTTGCCCGCCAGCTGCGAAAATCGCATAGTTTTTGGCCGCTAGCGGCGAAAATCGCGCGGTTTTTGGCCGGTAGTGGCGAAAATCGCGCTATTTTTGCCCGCCAGCTGCAAATATCGCATAGTTTCTGGCCGCTAGTGGCGAAAATCGCGCGATTTTTGGCTGCTATCGGCGAAATTTGCACGATTTTTGGCCGCTAGCGGCGAAATTTGCACAATTTTTGGCCGCTAGCGGCGAAAATCGCCCCATTTTTGGCCGCTAGTGGCGAAAATAGCCCCTTTTTTGGCCGATAGCGGCGAAAATCGGTCGATTTTTTGCAGGTAGCGGCGAAATTCGCGCGATTTTTGCCCGCCAGCTGCGAAAATCGCATGGTTTTTGGCCGCTAGCGGCAAAAATAGCTTGGTTTTAGGCCGCTAGCGGCGAAAATCGCGCTATTTTTGGCCGGTAGCAGCGAAAATCGCGATTTTTGCCCGCCAGCCGCAAAAATCGCCCGATTTTTGGCCGCTAGCGGCGAAAATCGCACGGTTTTTGGCCGCTAGCAGCGAAAATCGCGCTATTTTTGGCCGGTAGCGGCGAAAATCGCTTTTTTGCTCGCCAGCTGCGAAAATCGCATGGTTTTTGGCCGGTAGCGGCGAAAATCGCGCGATTTTTGCCCGCCAGCTGCGAAAATCGCATGATTTTTGGCCGCTAGCGGCGAAAATCGCACGGTTTTTGGCCCCTAGATGCGAAAATCGCGCTATTTTTTGCCGCTAGCGGCGAAATTCGCACGATTTTTGGCCGCTAGCGGCGAAAATCGCCCCATTTTTGGCCGCTAGCAGTGAAAATAGTCCCTTTTTTGGCCGCTAGCGGCCAAAATCGGTCGATTTTTGGCAGGTAGCGGCGAAATTCGCGCGATTTTTGCCCGCCAGCTGCAAAATTCGCATGGTTTCTGGCCGCTAGCGTCGAAAATAGCGCGGTTTTTGGCCGTTAGCCGCAAAAATCGCCCGATTTTTGGCCGCTAGCAGCTAAAATCGCACGGATTTTGGCCGCTAGCGGCGAAAATCGCGCTATTTTTGGTCGATAGCGGTGAAAATCGCGCTATTTTTGCGCGCCAGCTGCGAAAATCGCATGGTTTTTGGCCGCTAGAGGCGAAAATAGCTTGGTTTTCGGCCGCTAGCGGCGAAAATCGCGCTATTTTTGGCCGGTAGCGGCGAAAATGGCGATTTTTGCCCGCCAGCTGCGAAAATCGCATAGTTTTTGGCCGCTTGCGGCGAAAATCGCGCGGTTTTTGGCCGGTAGCGGCGAAAATCGCGCTATTTTTGCCCGCCAGCTGCAAATATCGCATAGTTTCTGGCCGCTAGCGGCGAAAATCGCGCGATTTTTGCCTGCTATCAGCGAAATTTGCACGATTTTTGGCCGCTAGCGGCGAAATTTGCACGATTTTTGGCCGCTAGCGGCGAAAATCGCCCCATTTTTGGCCACTAGCGGCGAAAATAGCCCCTTTTTTGGCCGCTAGCGGCGAAAATCGGTCGATTTTTTGCAGGTAGCGGCGAAATTCGCGTTATTTTTGCCCGCCAGCTGCGAAAATCGCATGGTTTTTGGCCGCTAGCGGCAAAAATCGCACGGTTTTTGGCCCCTAGATGCGAAAATCGCGCGATTTTTGGCCGCTAGCGGCGAAATTCGCACGATTTTTGGCCGCTAGCGGCGAAATTTGCACGATTTTTGGCCGCTAGCGGAGAAAAATCTCCCCATTTTTGGCCGCTAGCGGCGATAATCGCCCCATTTTTGGGCGCTAGCGGCGAAAATAGCCACTTTTTTGGCCGCTAGCGGCGAAAATCGCACGGTTTTTGGCCCCTAGATGCGAAAATCGCGCTATTTTTGGCCGGTAGCGGCGAAAATCGCGATTTTTGCCCGCCAGCTGCGAAAATCGCATGGATTTTGGCCGCTAGCGGCGAAAATCGCGCGGTTTTTGGACGGTAGCGGCGAAAATCGCGCTATTTTTGCCCGCCAGCTGCAAAAATCGCATAGTTTCTGGCCGCTAGCGGCGAAAATCGCGCAATTTTTGGCCTCTAGCGGCGAAATTTGCACGATTTTTGGCCGGTAGCGGCGAAAATCGCCCCATAGTTGGCCGCTAGCGGCGAAAATAGCTCCTTTTTTGGCCGCTAGCGGCGGAAATCGCGCGATTTTTGCCCGCCAGCTGCAAAATTCGCATGGTTTCTGGCCGCTAGCGTTGAAAATAGTGCGGTTTTTGGCCGTTAGCCGCAAAAACGCCCGATTTTTGGCTGCTAGCGGCTAAAATCGCACGGATTTTGGCCGCTAGCGGCGAAAATCGCGCTATTTTTGGCCGGTAGCGGCGAAAATCGCTATTTTTGCCCGCCAGCGTCGAAAATCGCATGGTTTTTGGCCGCTAGCGGTGAAAATCGCGCTATTTTTGCCCGCCAGCTGCGAAAATCGCATGGTTTTTGGCCGCTAGCGGCGAAAATCGCGCTATTTTTGGCCGGTAGCAGCGAAAATTTCGATTTTTGCCCGCCAGCCGCAAAAA
Source organism: Procambarus clarkii (assembly GCF_020424385.1). Lineage (NCBI taxonomy): Eukaryota > Metazoa > Arthropoda > Malacostraca > Decapoda > Cambaridae > Procambarus > Procambarus clarkii. The sequence goes on along the minus strand of NW_025566791.1, from coordinate 77,845 downwards.
TCGCCCGATTTTTGGCCGCTAGCGGCGAAAATCGCACGGTTTTTGGCCGCTAGCGGCGAAAATCGCGCTATTTTTGGCCGGTAGCGGCGAAAATCGCGATTTTTGCTCGCCTGCTGCGAAAATTGCATGGTTTTTGGCCGCTAGCGGCGAAAATGGCGCGGTTTTTGGCCGGTAGCGGCGAAAATCGCGCTATTTTTGCCCGCCAGCTGCAAAAATCGCATAGTTTCTGGCCGCTATCAGCGAAAATCGCGCGATTTTTGGCCGCTAGTGGCGAAATTCGCACGATTTTTGGCCGCTAGCGGCGAAATTTGTACGATTTTTGGCCGCTAGTGGCGAAAATCGCCCCATTTTTGGCCGCTAGCGGCGAAAATCGCACGGTTTTTTCCGCTAGCAGCGAAAATCGCGCTATTTTTGCCCGCCAGCTGCGAAAATCGCGATTTTTGCCCGCCAGCTGCGAAAATCGCATGGTTTTTCGCCGCTAGCGGCGAAAATCGCGCGGTTTTTGGCCGGTAGCGGCGAAAATCGCACTAAGTTTGCCCGCCAGCTGCAAAAATCGCATAGTTTCTGGTCGCTAGAGGCGAAAATCGCGCTATTTTTGGCCGCTAGCGGCGAAAATCGCCCGATTTTTGGCCGCTAGCTGCGAAATTCGGACGATTTTTGGCCGCTAGCGGCGAAATTTGCACGATTTTTGGCCGCAAATGGCGAAAATCGCCCCATTTTTGGCCGCTAGCGGCGAAAATAGCCCCTTTTTTGGCCGTTAGCGGCGAAAATCGGTCGATTTTTGGCATGTAGCGGCGAAATTCGCGCGATTTTTGCCCGCCAGCTGCAAAAATTGCATTGTTTCTGGCCGCTAGCGTCGAAAATAGCGCGGTTTTCGGCCGTTAGCCGCAAAAATCGCCCGATTTTTGGCCGCTAGCGCCTAAAATCGCACGGTTTTTGGCCGCTAGCGGCAAAAATCGCTCTATTTTTGGCCGGTAGCGGCAAAATCGCGATTTTTGCCCGCCAGCTGCAAAAATCGCATAGTTTTTGGCCGCTAGCGGCGAAAATCGCGCTATTTTTGGCCGGTAGCGGCGAAAATCGCGAATTTTGCTCGCCAGCTGCAAAAATCGCATAGTTTCTGGCCGCTAGCGGCGAAAATCGCGCGATTTTTGGCCGCTATCGGCGAAATTTGCACGATTTTTGGCCGCTAGCGGCGAAATTTGCATGATTTTTGGCCGATAGCTGCGAAAATCGCCCCATTTTTGGCCGCTAGCGGCGAAAATAGCCCCTTTTTTGGCCGCTAGCGGCGAAAATCGCACGGTTTTTGGCCGGTAGCGGCAAAATCGCGATTTTTGCCCGCCAGCTGCGAAAATCGCATGGTTTTTGGCCGCTAGCGGCGAAAATCGCGCGGTTTTTGGCCGGCGAAGCGGCGAAAATCGCGCGATTTTTGCCCGCTAGCGGCGAAAATCGCGCGGTTTTTGGCCGCTAGCGGCGAAAATCGCGCTATTTTTGGCCGGTAGCGGCGAAAATCGCACGATTTTTGGCCGCTAGCCGCTAGCAGAAAATTTGCACGATTTTTGGCCGCTAGCGGCGAAAATCGCCCCATTTTTGGCCGCTAGCGGCGAAAATAGCCCCTTTTTTGGCCGCTAGCGGCGAAAATCGGTCGATTTTTGGCAGGTAGCGGCGAAATTCGCGCGATTTTTGCCCGCCAGCTGCAAAAATCGCATGGTTTCTGGCCGCTAGCGTCGAAAATAGCGCGGTTTTCGGCCATTAGCCGCAAAAATCGACCGATTTTTGGCGGCTAGCGTCGAAAATCGCACGGTTTTTGGCCCCTAGATGCGAAAATAGCGCTATTTTTGGCCGGTAGCGGCGAAAATCGCGATTTTTGCCCGCCAGCTGCGAAATTCGCATGGATTTTGGCCGCTAGCGGCGAAAATCGCGCGGTTTTTGGCCAGTAGCGGCGAAAATCGCACTATTTTTGCCCGCCAGCTGCAAAAATCGCATAGTTTCCGGCCGCTAGCGGCGAAAATCGCGTAATTTTTGGTCGCTAGCGGCGAAAATCGGACGCTTTTTGGCCGCTAGCGGCGAAATTTGCTCGATTTTTGGCCGGTAGCGGCGAAAATCGCCCTATTTTTGGCCGCTAGCGGCGAAAATAGCCCCTTTTTTGGCCGCTAGCGGCGAAAATCGGTCGATTTTTGGCAGGTAGCGGCGAAATTCGCGCGATTTTTGCCTGCCAGCTGCAAAATTCGCATGGTTTCTGGCCGCTAGCGTCGAAAATAGCGCGGTTTTTGGCCGTTAGACGCAAAAATCGCCCGATTTTTGGCCGCTAGCGGCTAAAATCGCTATTTTTGCCCGCCAGCGTCGAAAATCGCATGGTTTTTGGCCGCTAGCGGTGAAAATCGCGCTATTTTTGCCCGCCAGCTGCGAAAATCGCATGGTTTTTGGCCGCTAGTGGCGAAAATCGCGCTATTTTTGGCCGGTAGCAGCGAAAATTGCGATTTTTTGCCCGCCAGCCGCAAAAATCGCCCGATTTTTGGCCGCTAGCGGCGAAATTCGCACGATTTTTGGCCGCTAGCGGCGAAAATCGCGCGGTTTTTGGCCGGTAGCGGTGAAAATCGCGCTATTTTTGCCCGCCAGCTGCAAAAATCGCATAGTTTCTGGCCGCTAGCGGCGAAAATCGCGCGATTTTGGCCGCTAGCGGCGAAAATAGCCCCTTTTTTGGCCGCTAGCGGCGAAAATCGCACGGTTTTTGGCCGCTAGCGGCGAAAATCGCGCGGTTTTTGGCCGGAAGCGGCGAAAATCGCGCGATTTTTGCCCGCCAGCTGCGAAAATCGCATGGTTTTTGGCCGCTAGCGGCGAAAATCGCGCGGTTTTTGGCCGGTAGCGGCGAAAATCGCGCTATTTTTGCCCGCTAGCGGCGAAAATCGCCCCATTTTGGCCGCTAGCGGCGAAAATAGTCCCTTTTTTGGCCGCTAGCGGCGAAAATCGGTCGATTTTTGGCAGGTAGCAGCGAAATTCGCGCGATTTTTGCCCGCCAGCTGCAAAAATCGCATGATTTCTGGCCGCTAGCGTCGAAAATACCGCGGTTTTCGGCCATTAGCCGCAAAAATCAACCGATTTTTGGCCGCTAGCGGCTAAAATCGCACGGATTTTGGCCGCTAGCGGCGAAAATCGCGCTATTTTTGGCCGGTAGCGGCGAAAATCGCTATTTTTGCCCGCCAGCTTCGAAAATCGCATGGTTTTTGACCGCTAGCGGTGAAAATCGCGCTATTTTTGCCCGCCAGCTGCGAAAATCGCATGGTTTTTGGCCGCTAGAGGCGAAAATAGCTTGGTTTTCGGCCGCTAGCGGCGAAAATCGCGCTATTTTTGGCCGGTAGCAGCGAAAATTGCGATTTTTTGCCCGCCAGCCGCAAAAATCGCCCGATTTTTGGCCGCTAGCGGCGAAATTCGCACGATTTTTGGCCGCTAGCGGCGAAATTTGCATGATTTTTGGCCGCTAGCGGCGAAAATCGCGCGGTTTTTGGCCGGTAGCGGCGAAAATCGCGCTATTTTTGCCCGCCAGCTGCAAAAATCGCATAGTTTCTGGCCGCTAGCGGCGAAAATCGCGCGATTTTTGGCCGCTAGCGGCGAAATTCGCACGATTTTTGGCCGCTAGCGGCGAAATTTGCACGATTTTTGGCCGCTAGCGGCGAAAATCGCCCCATTTTTGGCCGCTAGCGGCGAAAATAGCCCCTTTTTTGGCCGCTAGCGTCGAAAATAGCACAGTTTTCGGCCGTTAGCCGCAAAAATCGCAAGGTTTTTGGCCGCTAGTGGCGAAAATCGCGCTATTTTTGGCCGGTAGCGGCGAAAATCGCTATTTTTGCCCGCCAGGTGCGAAAATCGCATGGTTTTTGGCCGCTAGCGGCGAAAATCGCGCGGTTTTTGGCCGGTAGCGGCGAAAATCGCGCTATTTTTGCCCGCCAGCTGCAAAAATCACATAAGTTCTGGCCGCTAGCGGCGAAATTCGCACGATTTTTGGCCGCTAGCGGCGAAATTTGCACGATTTTTGGCCGCTTTTGGCGAAATTTGCACGATTTTTGGCCGCTTTTGGCGAAATTTGCACGATTTTTGGCCGCTAGCGGCGAAATTTGCATGATTTTTGGCCGCTAGCGGCGAAAATCGCCCCATTTTTGGCCGCTAGCGGCGAAAATCGCCCCATTTTTGGCCGCTAGCGGCGAGAATAGCCCCTTTTTTGGCCGCTAGCGGCGAAAGTCGCACGGTTTTTGGCCGCTAGCGGCGAAAATCGCGCTATTTTTGCCCGCCAGCTGCGAAAATCGCGATTTTTGCCCGCCAGCTGCGAAAATTGCATGGTTTTTGGCCGCTAGCGGCGAAAATCGCGCGGTTTTTGGCCGGTAGCGGCGAAAATCGCGCTATTTTTGCCCGCCAGCTGCGAAAATCGCATGGTTTTTGGCCGCTAGCGGCGAAAATCGCGCGGTTTTTGGCCGGTAGCGGCGAAAATCGCGCTATTTTTGCCCGCCAGCTGCAAAAATCGCATAGTTTCTGGTCGCTAGAGGCGAAAATTGCGCGATTTTTGGCCGATAGCGGCGAAAATCGCGATTTTTGGCCGCTAGCGGCGAAAATCGCATGATTTTTGGCCGCTAGCGGCGAAAATCACACGATTTTTGGCCGCTAGCGGCGAAAATCGCGCCATTTTTGGCCGCCAGCGGCGAAAATAGCCTCTTTTTTGGCCGCTAGCGGCGAAAATCGCGCGGTTTTTGGCATGTAGCGGCGAAAATCGCGCGATTTTTGCCCGCCAGCTGCAAAAATCGCATGGTTTCTGGCCGCTAGCGTCGAAAATAGCGCGGTTTTCGGCCGTTAGCGGCAAAAATCGCCCGATTTTTGGCCGCTAGCGGCGAAAATCGCACGATTTTTGGCCGCTAGCGGCGAAAATCGCGCTATTTTTGGCCGGTAGCGGCAAAATCGCGATTTTTGCTCGCCAGCTGCGAAAATCGCATGGTTTTTGGCCGCTAGCGGCGAAAATCGCGCGATTTTTGGCCGCTATTTGCAAAAATCGCGCGATTTTTGCCCGCTAGCGGCAAAAATCGCCCCATTTTTGGCCGCTAGCGGCGAAAATAGCGCGATTTTTGGCCGCTAGCGGCGAAAATCGCACGATTTTTGGCATGTAGCGGCGAAATTCGCGCGATTTTTGCCCGCCAGCTGCAAAAATCGCATGTTTTCTGGCCGCTAGCGGCGAAAATCGCGCGGTTTTTGGCCGCTAGCGGCGAAAATCGCCCGATTTTTGGCCGCTAGCGGCGAAAATCTTACGGTTTTTGGCCGCTAGCGGCGAAAATCGCGCTATTTTTGGCCGGTAGCGGCGAAAATCGCGATTTTTGCTCGCCAGCTGCGAAAATCGCATGGTTTTTGGCCGCTAGCGGCGAAAATCGCGCGGTTTTTGGCCGGTAGTGGCTTAAATCGCGCGATTTTTGCCCGCCAGCTGCGAAAATCGCATGGTTTTTGGCCGCTAGCGGCGAAAATCGCGCGGTTTTTGGCCGGTAGCGGCGAAAATCGCATGGTTTTTGCCCGCCAGCTGCAAAAATCGCATAGTTTTTGGCCGCTAGCGGCGAAAATCGCGCGATTTTTGGCCGCTAGCGGCGAAAATCGCATGATTTTTGGCCGCTAGCGGCGAAAATCGCGCGGTTTTTGGCCGGTAGCGGCAAAAATCGCGCGATTTTTGGTCGCTAGCGGCGAAAATCGCATATTTTTGGCCGCTAGCGGCGAAAATCGCGATTTTTGGCCGCTATCGGCGAAATTCGCACGATTTTTGGCCGCTAGCGGCGAAATTCGCATGATTTTTGGCCGCTAGCGGCGAAATTCGCACGATTTTTGGCCGCTAGCGGCGAAAATCGCCCCATTTTTGGCCGCTAGCGGCGAAAATAGCCCCTTTTTTGGCCGCTAGCGGCGAAAATCGCGCGATTTTTGGCCGGTAGCGGCGAAAATCGCGATTTTTGCCCGCCAGCTGCGAAAATCGCATGGTTTTTGGCCGCTAGCGGCGAAAATCGCGCTATTTTTGGCCGGTAGCGGCGAAAATCGCGCGATTTTTGCCCGCCAGCTGCGAAAATCGCATGGTTTTTGGCCGCTAGCGGCGAAAATCGCGCGGTTTTTGGCCGGTAGCGGCGAAAATCGCGCTATTTTTGCCCGCCAGCTGCAAAAATCGCATAGTTTCTGGCCGCTAGCGGCGAAAATCGCGCGATTTTTGGCCGCTAGCGGCGAAAATCGCACGATTTTTGGCCGCTAGCGGCGAAATTCGCACGATTTTTGGCCGCTAGCGGCGAAATTTTTTTTGGCCGCTAGCGGCGAAAATCGCCCCATTTTTGGCCGCTAGCGGCGAAAATCGCCCCTTTTTGGCCGCTTTTTGGCCGCTAGCGGCGAAAATCGCACGATTTTTGGCAGGTAGCGGCGAAATTCGCGCGATTTTTGCCCGCGCTGCGAAAATCGCGATTTTTGCCCGCCAGCTGCTAAAATCGCATGGTTTCTGGCCGCTAGCGTCGAAAATAGCGCGGTTTTCGGCCGTTAGCGGCAAAAATCGCCCGATTTTTGGTCGCTAGCGGCGAAAACCGCACGGTTTTCGGCCGTTAGCGGCAAAAATCGCGCTATTTTTGGCCGGTAGCGGCGAAAATCGCGATTTTTGCCCGCCAGCTGCGACAATCGCAAGGTTTTTGGCCGCTAGCGGCGAAATTAGCCGCGATTTTTGGCCGCTAGCGGCGAAAATAGCCCCTTTTTTGGCCGCTAGCGGCGAAAATCGCGCGATTTTTGGCCGCTAACGGCGAAAATAGCCCCTTTTTTGGCCGCTAGCGGCGAAAATAGCCCATTTTTCGGCCGCTAGCGGCGAAAATCGGTCAATTTTTGGCAGGTAGCGGCGAAATTCGCATGGTTTCTGGCCACTAGCGTCGAAAATAGCGCGGTTTTCGGCCATTAGCGGCAAATATCGCCCGATTTTTGGCCGCTAGCGGCGAAAATAGCACAGTTTATGGCCGCTAGCGGCGAAAATCGCGCTATTTTTGGCCGGTAGCAGTGAAAATCGCGATTTTTGCCCGCCAGCTGCGAAAATCGTGCGGTTTTTGGCCGCTAGCGGCGAAAATCGCGCGGTTTTTGGCCGCTAGCGGCGAAAATCGCGCTATTTTTGCCTGCCAGCTGCAAAAATCGCATAGTTTCTGGCCGCTAGCGGCGAAAATCGCGCGATTTTTGGCCGCTAGCGGCGAAATTTTCACGATTTTTGGCCGTTAGCGGCTTAAATCACGCGATTTTTGCCCGCCAGCTGCGAAAATCGCATGGTTTTTGGCCGCTAGCGGCGAAAATCGCATGGTTTTTGGCAGGTAGCGGCGAAATTCGCGCGATATTTCCACGCCAGCTGCAAAAATCGCATGGTTTCTGGCCGCTAGCGTCGAAAATAGCGCGGTTTTCGGCCGTTAGCGGCAAAAATCGCGCTATTTTTGCCCGGTAGCGGCGAAAATCGCAATTTTTGCCTGCCAGCTGCGACAATCGCATGGTTTTTGGCCGCTAGCGGCGAAAATCACGCGGTTTTTGGCCGGTAGCGGCGAAAATCACGCGATTTTTGCCCGCTAACTGCGAAAATCGCATGGTTTTTGGCCGCTAGCGGCGAAAATCGCGCGTTTTTTGGCAGGTAGCGGCGAAATTCGCGCGATTTTTGCCCGCCAGCTGCTAAAATCGCATGGTTTCTGGCCGCTAGCGTCGAAAATAGCGCGGTTTTCGGCCGTTAGCGGCAAAAATCGCCTGATTTTTGGTTGCTAGCGGCGAAAATCGCGCTATTTTTGGCCGGTTGCGGCGAAAATCGCGATTTTCACCCGCCAGCTGCGATAATCGCATGGTTTTTGGCCGCTAGCGGCGAAAATCGCGCGATTTTTGGCCGCTAGCAGCGAAAATCGCCCCATTTTTGGCCGCTAGCGGCGAAAATAGCCCCTTTTTTGGCCGCTAGCGGCGAAAATCGGTCGATTTTTGGCATGTAGCGGCGAAATTCGCGCGATATTTGCCCGCAAGCTGCAAAAATCGCATGGTTTCTGCCCGCTAGCCTCGAAAAAAAGCGCAGTTTTCGGCCGTTAGCCGCAAAAATCGCCCGATTTTTGGCCGCTAGCGGCGAATATCGCACGGTTTTTGGCCGCTAGTGGCGAAAATCGCGCTATTTTTGGCCGGTAGCGGCGAAAATCGCGATTTTTGCCCGCCAGGTGCGAAAATCGCATGGTTTTTGGCCGCTAGCGGCGAAAATCGCGCGGTTTTTGGCCGGTAGCGGCGAAAATCGCGCTATTTTTGCCCGCCAGCTGCAAAAATCGCATAAGTTCTGGCCGCTAGCGGCGAAATTCGCACGATTTTTGGCCGCTAGCGGCGAAATTTGCACGATTTTTGGCCGCTATCGGCGAAAATCGCTCCATTTTTGGCCGCTAGCGGCGAAAATAGCCCCTTTTTTGGCCGCTAGCGGCGAAAATCGGTCGATTTTTGGCAGGTAGCGGCGAAATTCGCGCGATTTTTGCCCGCCAGCTGCAAAAATCGCAATGGTTTCTGGCCGCTAGCGTCGAAAATAGCGCAGTTTTCGGCCGTTAGCCGCAGAAATCGCGCTATTTTTGGCCGGTAGCGGCGAAAATCGCGATTTTTGCCCGCCAGCTGCGAAAATCGCATAGTTTTTGGCCGCTAGCGGCGAAAATCGCGCGGTTTTTGGCCGGTAGCGGCGAAAATCGCGCTATTTTTGCCCGCTAGCTGCGAAAATCGCATGGTTTTTGCCCGCTAACGGCGAAAATCGCACGATTTTGGCCGCTAGCGGCGAAAATCGCGAATTTACTTATATTGGCATATGAATGGTACTTATATGGGCAAGTATGGTACTTATAATTGCATATGTATGGTAGTTAAAAGGATATATGTATGATAGATATAAAAACATATATATTGTTCTTATAAGGGCATAAGTATGGTACGTATTTTGGCATATGTATGTTGCTTATAAGAACTTTTGTATGGTACCTCAATGGGCATATATATTGTTCTTATATGGGCATATGTATGACACTTATATGGGCATGAGTATGGTACATATATGGATATGTATTTGGTACTTAAGTACATACGTACCTCTATGGTACTTTAGTACCTTTTACCTTACACAGACAGTCATCCTTATTTTATAGATATAGAAGATAGACAATGATTAAATCAAGTAATAAAAACTTGACCAGCGGACGAAGACAAAGATGGGGTACATACAGCCCGCCGCCTGCAAAGAATCCGAGCCCTGGCGAAATCGTCATTTTTCACAAAACTCAAAATCAAAACCAGCCATAGAATCGTTTTGAAAATGGTACCATTGTGTTTACCACAGCAATTTACCTTTCTTTCTGTAAAGTCTTTCTTTGCTAATTTTAAATATTAACGCCTATACAGCCACCTCAAATATCAAACCTATCATCGTGTTTTCTCAACAAATTACTAAGGAAAATCAATTGTAAAAAATGTAATAATGATCAAATTGAGCTAAATAATAAATGGATAATCAAAATAACATTATATCTATATTCCTCATATACTTAGAGACTACTATTCATGGTGCGTATATGGGCATATGTATGCTACTTATATAGGCATATGTATGGTACTTATATTGGCATATGAATGGTACTTATATGGGCAAGTATGGTACTTATAAGGGCATATGTATGGTAGTTATAAGGGTATATGTATGATACTTATAAGAACATATGTATTGTTCAAATAAGGGCATATATATGGTACTTATTTGGGCATATGTATGTTACTTACAAGAGCTTTAGCATGGTACCTCTATGGGCATATGTATGGTACTTATATAGGCACATGTATGGCACGTATTTGGACATTTTTTGGTACTTATATGGGCATGTGTATGGTTCTTATATGGGCATGTGTATGGTACATATATAGGCATGTGTATGGTATGTATATAGTCATATGTTTGGTACTGATAAGGGTACATGTATGGTACTTACAAAGACTTATATATGGTTCTTATAAGGGCACATGTGTGTTACTTATATGGGCATATGTAAGGTACTTATAGCAGCATATGTATGGTACTCATATGAGCATTTGTATGGTACCTTTGTTGGCATATGTATGGTTCTTATTTGGGTATGTATGGTACTTATAAGGGAATATGAATGAAACGTATAAGCACATATGTATTGTACATATAAGGGCATAAGTATGGTACTAATTTGGGCATATGTATGCTACTTATAAAGGCATTTGTATGGTACCTATATTGGCATATGAATGGTACTTATATGGGCATTTATGGTACTTATAAGGGCATATGTATGGTAGTTATAAGGGTATATGTATGATACTTATAAGAACATATGTATTGTTCTTATAAGGGCATAAGTATGGTACCTTTTTGGGCATATGTATGTTACTTATAAGAGCTTTTGTATGGTACCTCAATGGGCATATGTATTGTTCTTATATGGGCATATGTATGACACTTATATGGGATTGAGTATGGTACCTTTATGGGTATGTGTTTGGTACTTATGTACTTACGTACATAAGTACCATAAGGCATATTTTTGGTATAAAAAGTCGTAATTTGAAAATGAAAATGGGCGCAGAGAGTCAGAAATCGGCTCAAAATTCACGCTCTGGAGTCAAATTTCCGACATTTTATATATTTTGAAAACTGCAGCTGGGGTTTGGGCAAAATATGACCCATTGCTGTTTTCAGTAATTGGTATATTTTCGGTATAAAAAGTCGTAATGTGAAAATGAAAATAGGTGCAGAGTCAGAATTCGGTACAAAAATCATGCTCATGAGTGAAATTTCCGACATTTCTGATATTTTGAAAACTGCAGGGGGGTTTAAGCAAAATATGACCCATCGCTGTTTTCAGTAATTGTCATATTTTCGGTATAAAAATTCGTAATGTGAAAATGAAAATAGGTGCAGAGAGTCAGAAATCGGCTCAAAAATCACGTTCAGGAGTCAAAATTCCGCCATATCACGGAAGTGGATTACAGGTACACGGGAGTGGATTACAGGTACACGGGAGTGGATTACAGGTACACGGGAGTGGATTACAGGCACACGGGAGTGGATTACAGGTACACGGGAGTGGATTACACGCACACGGGAGTGGATTACAGGCACACGGGAGTGGATTACAGGCACACGGGAGTGGGTTACAGGCACACCGGAGTGGATTACAGGCACACCGGAGAGGATTACAGGTACACCGGAGAGGATTACAGGCACACCGGAGAGGATTACAGGCACACCGGAGTGGATTACAGGCACACCGGAGTGGATTACAGGCACACCGTAGAGGATTACAGGCACGGGAGTGGATTACAGGCACACCGGAGAGGATTACAGGTACACCGGAGAGGATTACAGGCACACCGTAGTGGATTACAGGCACACCGGAGTGGATTACAGGCACACCGGAGTGGATTACAAGCACACCGGAGTGGATTACAGGCACACCGGAGTGGATTACAGGCACACCGGAGAGGATTACAGGCACACCGGAGAGGATTACAGGCACACCGGAGAGGATTACGGATACACGGTCTCTATAACATGCTACACATAAGGGGCATAACTGGCAAACCCCTCACAGTGTTCAAGAGAGAACTGGATAAGCACCTCCAAAGGATACCTGATCAACCAGGCTGTGATTCATACGTCAGGCTGCGAGCAGCCGCGTCCAACAGCCTGGTTGATCAGTCCAGCAACCAGGAGGCCTGGTCGACGACCGGGCCGCGGGGACACTAAGCCCCGGAAGCACCTCAAGGTAACCAAGGTAGCTTCATGTGCTAGTTGAACTAGCACTAGTCGTCTGGGGAAACTCATGATGAAATGATGATTATAATAATGATAACAATATAATTGGAGGAAGCCAAGTAGTTAACAGCGATTCATTGTAGTCAATATGATGACGCTTGTGGATGGTTATCTTGAGATGATTTCGGGGCTTTAGTGTCCCCGCGGCCCGGTCCTCGACCAGGCTTCCACCCCCAGGAAGCAGCCCGTGACAGCTGACTAACACCCAGGTACCTATTTTACTGCTAGGTAACAGGGGCATAGGGTGAAAGAAATTCTGCCCATTGTTTCTCGCCGGCGCCTGGGATAGAACCCAGGACCACAGGATTACAATTCCAGCGTGCTGTCCGCTCGGCCGACCGGCTCCCTACAGTTGGTTGGTTGGTGGAGAGTAGTTTCCTGTAGCCAGCCAGAGGAGACACCGAGGACCAGAACCAGGACTCTCGTAGGTAGAGCTGGGACCGGGAGTTGTAGTCCTGGTGTTCCTATAGTGGCTAGGAGACAGATTTCTCTCCTTTGGCTAGGTTTGCAGTTAGCCATGTGGTTAGGTAATTGGACTTGTAAATCATAAATAAATGATTTGTAAATCGTAAATCATTATACGGACTTGTAAACCAAGACTGGAGCGCAATTAAAGCAGCATCTTTCCCTATTAAGGCTGCTCAATAGCTCGGTTGGTAGAGCTTCGGCTTCACACACGTGGGGGTCCACGGTTCGAGTCTCCTAGACTCGAACCTGCGTATCTTTTCGTTACTATGTGTGTATATGGCCTCGCTATCTACCTCTCCCTTTCCCTTTCCCCCATCCTCTTTACCTCCATCACAGGGAGAGAGAGACCCCTCTCGCTCTCTACCTCTCTCTCTACCTAATTTACTTTATTTGTCTCTTCCTTCCCTCTTTTGTCTGTCTCAATGTCTTCCATCATCATCATCATCCCTTCCTCTCGCTTTTCCTTTTGCAATTATGTTGCAACTTGTAGTTCCTATACACTTTGCAACATCATGCTATTATATCATGTGGCTTTGCAACATCACCATTCTTTCCTTTCCTCTTCCCTATCTCCCTTCCTTCCTTCCTTGCCCCCCCCCCTATTTTACTCTTCCCACCTTTCCTGTCTTTCTCACTGTCCCTCCATCTCTCTTGATTCTCGTCTCTACCTCTCCTTTCCTCATTCTCTCATCTACTTCCCCCCCCTCCCCCCAAGAGAACCACAACACCCTGTACCCTCTCTTTTTCTCCCCTTCCAGATCAACACCCCCCCCCCTTCCCTTTCAATTTCAATTTTCCACTACCCTCGTCAGTATGAATTCCATTCCACCATTGCACCAGATCCATTTAGTAGAGGGGGGGAGGGGTGTCGTTCATTCTCCAATCCTCTGAAATAGCAGCCAATGGATTTTCCCTCTCTTCCGTCACCCCCTCCTCCCAATCCCCCCACTCCATGTCCCCCCCCCCCTCCTTCCCTCCCACCCTCACCCATTCCAGCCATCCAATATCCCCCCCTCCCTTCTACGCCTCGAGCATTTTCCACTACATAAACGTACGATTGAAGGAGCGAACCTTATTGCGGTCGGGAATGAACTTTTGGAGTTGATTGTTTAGAGTTTTCTTCCCCCTGGGTGGGGGTTTTTTTGCCCCTGGGTGGGGGAGTTCTTGCCCCTGTGTGGGGGTTCTTACTTCCCTCCAGGATGGGGTTCTATACGTATATTGCATATTCTTGCATGTTGTGTGGCGCTCGTTTACAAGACTTGAATTATTGAAGTGTCAACAAGTCTCTTGGCAAAAATGAGTTCCATACTTGTGTGATTTTCGCTTGACAAAGGGAAAGGGAACTGTTCACAACTGTTCAGGCAAAGGGGGATATTGGTTGGTCACATATCGCACCTCTTTTTGGTAATTTGGTCTTGTGGGAGGGACTTGAAGCCAAATAAACAAGATATCGTCAATATGTCAACATACCGTCAATATGTCAACATATCGTCAATATGTCAACATACCGTCAATATGTCAACATATCGTCAATATGTCAACATATCGTCAATATGTCAACATACCGTCAATATGTCAACATACCGTCACTATGTCAACATAGCGTTGTAACGGGGGCCAACCTTTAACCTCACTACTGGTTAAATGCTAATCGTTATGAAGAAAATTTAAACAGAAATATATACAGAAACCAGAGTTTTCCCACCAGAAAACCAGACAATGTTTATTGTCATTATCTCTAATTCTCGTGTTTTCCTGTTTCTCTTACCTTGTACGCTTCTTGTGTTTTCTCATTCTCTCTGTCTCCTCTATTTTAGCCTCTCTCATCTTCAGTTCATCTCCTGCCTTCTCTTATCATTTTCTTTGCCTGTCTCCTCTTCTTCCTCGTCTCCTCTTCCTCCTCTTTTCACTATAATCTCCCTTGCGTGTTCTCCAGCGAACAGTTAATGAGTTTGAGGAATAAAACGTGGATGATGGATTAAGCCCGTCACGTTTGTGGCAGCCCGGCGCCCTCACCGCCCACCAGGAGGGCCGCCCTCACCGCCCACCAGCAGGGCCGCCCACACCGCCCACCAGGAGGGCCGCCCACACCGCCCACCAGGAGGGCCGCCCACACCGCCCACCAGCAGGGCCGCCCACCAGGAGGGCCGCCCTCACCGACCACCAGGAGGGCCGCCCACACCGCCCACCAGCAGGGCCGCCCTCACTCTCACATTCAGAACTATCTTGAGATGATTTCGGGGCTTAGCGTCCCCGCGGCCCAGTCCTCGACCAGGCCTCCTTTTTGTTACACATCCCCAGGAAGCAACCCGTAGCAGCTGTCTAACTCCCAGGTACCCATAAGGACTACGAATCCCGAGCGCTGTCCACTCGGCCGTCAGAACTCAGGTAATTTTTTTAGTGTACTCTACCTTGAGAAGCTCGGTACACCTCTGTGTATACATTATTTGGACTTTAGGGTTTTGACACGGCTATACACATATGGCAGGTGTGTAGTTGTCACGTTGTGGTGATGACAGGTGTGGAGAAGAACAACTCTCGGAACCCTCTTCAGGTACAGCTCAGGCATGACAGGAGTGGCGATCTGGAAACGAGAATAGCCTAAAAAAATATTAAAGCGAAAACACCATTTTAAAACACGTGTCTTAAGAAGCACCTCACTAGCACCAACGTACAATATACGACGTTTCTGGAGAACACAACTCAAACAGCAAAACAACGTTAACAAAAGCACAGGAAACAATGAAAATGTTCATTAATGTTTATTTTCACCACTCATCAGTACAAAAAAATTCACACGTAAAAATATACAAAAAATGCCTCTTATTTACAAAAAAAAAAACAATTGTATGCAGTTATTTACAAAAAAAATCTATAACTACTTTATGCAGTTTAGCGTTTATACAATACCTATTTTTGTTATATGGCATAGGCTAGAAGAGGTGTATACGGTATAGTGTATATTTTGTATGCTATACGGTACACTATATGCTCTATTGTAAGTGGTATACGCTACATGGTGCAGTATATGGATCAAATCCACAAGGGCCGTGATGAGGATTCGAACCTGCGTCCCGGAGCATCCCAGACACTGCCTTAATCGATTACACATATCTGTGTGTAATAGTATATGGATCGTTAACGGTACATGTACCGTTCCTGATGCACGGTACATAGTAGTCGATGTTAGAATGTTCATTTTAATACCTGAATTTTGGGGCGCAATACTTACATATATTTTTTTAAAATACTCTGCACTAAAAAAAATTCGAACATTTATGCGAAATTCTTTGGAGCAGGACGATGGGAGGGGCTCGAACCCGCGCGTCCTTGATCGCCCAGCGAAGCTGATTAGACCCCCACTGCCCCAGTCATAGATACATCAAGTTGTGGTGATTTCATTGCGGATTATAATGATTAATTTTTAGCGAGATCAAATTCTTTGCATATGTGTTATTTGGTTACCTGGAATCTGAATCCTTGTTACTGCCTTTTGTTTGTTGGGGGGGGGGGGAGGGGGGGTTAGGGTAGATACGAATCCATTCAAGTGCGTGATTAGCATTTCAAACATACGTTATCCATTCAGGAAACTATCCTGGCCAATGTCTCTTATTTTTAGAAGGATTTGAACCCATGTTATGTTTTTGTGAGGAATTCGATCCCATGAAACTTAACTGTTTATACGAATTCAAATCTACACACAACACGATTATTTAAATACAAAAATTGTTTACCAGTAATAAATGATAGATATATATTCCCCATTCGCGCGTATTGATCAATTTTGAGTATGTAAAGGAAAAAAAATGACTAGATGAATTCTTACGTACTGTATTATATTGTAAATATTGCATCTGCAAAGCATTTAATATATATTAACACTTCCGCGTGACACTACCAAAATGCAAGACGGAATTAAGAAAGGATCTCGGAGTTACAATTCTCATTTTCTTTAAGACTGTCTTTACCGAATGTTGATAAAAAAATATATTAAATTAGAAAACGCTAAAAGAGGGGGGTATGGGGTGCCATATTACTAAGTCGAGCAGCTGTGTTCTCAGTAAAGAGCTCAAGTGCCTCTGAAAGTCCTTGGCTTAGGCACGAGGTGCGGTGCCAGCTTCTTGACTGATAAGCACTCGCAGATGTAGGGGGGAGAGATGGGTGGAGGGAGATAGTTGAGTGAGTGGGGGGGGGGTTATGCATCAAGTCTTAGTATAGCGTGCCATAATTACAGAGAATTACGGCTTGCAGGTGAAGTCTCAAAATAGAATTTAAACAACTATTAATTTTAACATAATATATATTATACTAGATGGGTTATATATTATACTAGATGGAGCACTCGGCAGTGCCCGGGTTGACCTGGTGTGTGTGTGTGTGTGTCTTAAGTTTGTGTTTTTTGTGTGTGTGTGTGTGCTTTTATCTCTGTGTATTTATGTCTTTCATTATCTCTCTGTATGTCTCTCTTTGTATGCGTCTCCTCCTCTGCACCAGTCTGTAGGGAGCGTGAACACATTTGCAACATGGGAGGTGTATATGGAGAGTTGACCCTTAGGAGGCAGTGAATGGGTGGGTTAAGGGTATGGGGAAAGTACGATATCATGAAAACATATTACGGGATATCGCAGGCAAAGTATGATAGAATTTTTTGTTAATTTTGCCGACATCTGTGTGCAATGCTTTACATTATAGTAAGAAAAATTAAAAGAAAAAAACAGTCTATCTAATATGATTATTACATGATATTGCAAGACACATTGTGGGGCGTCACTTTAACACTATGTCAAGTGGCACGCGTTTCATTTATACTAAACCCGATCCATGCATGTTCACAGCACGTACCCAATAGCAATTAATTTTAAATATTGAGTGACGCTAGCCTCAAGCCTTGGACAGACGCAGACATTTTCATTTATAGTTATAGATAAAATGATATAATGCTCACCTTTCCATTTCAAAATGTATTACAATTCAGTTTGCTAATAAGTACAATTCTAATCGTGTACCACTTTGATAAGCAGTGATGTAGCAGAGACAGAGAAGACGAGAGACAAACACAGGAGATATAAGCACATGAATAAAGTTAATTTTCAAACCAGAGCACCATGCCTGGAAGACTGTTCAGTACTGTCTTTAAGACATTCAAAAGATCCTAAATATTCGTCAGAATATAATGGAAAAAGGTTAATATTATTACCAGAGATCAGTTTGTTTCAATGCTTATACTCATACTGCCACTTCACGTAACCATATCTAATGCCATTTTCCTTTATTTTCACCCTTATGTCTATTACAGCCACGTTAGATCACATAACTTTGTAACTAGGACACTGCTACATGTATTTTATTTGGCAAATTTCCTAGTCAACTGAAACATTTGGCAAATAGCAGAGGAACGCAAATATACATGAAATATTTCATAAATTAATATTTCCACCGGATTTAAAATGTTTTTTTTTGGCTGGCACCTGTCTTTGCTTCACGGGTTGGCACTTGGCACTCTAGCAATGTAACTGCCAGTGAAATTTGAGGCACCCAGCTGCTTCGTCAACCACTGTGTCTGCTGAAGAGGCCCGTTGGGACGCGTAAACTCTATGGCAGCTGTGATGATCTCTGTAGCAGATGTGTACCTCTATTGCAACTTCGACAGTCATTGTTTTGAATTTTGTCACTATTATGAGCTTTGAATTTGCAGTTTGTATCTGAAATTACTCAAATTCCTCACCATGTTACACTGGGTCAAAGTCAGCCTCTCATAACTGCCGCTTGTGGCACCGTGTTACTCCACTCACATGCCTGTCGGGAACTGGTAACACCAACCGTCATATTTGTATATGCTCATAATGCTGACTACATTTGCCATAAACGTATCACGCAGTATAAAGCAATGTAAATTATTATAATTTTCCTTGTCATGATAATTTTTGGGAGCATGTTATAATTCACCACAGCTAGTGTCTGGTTAATCACGACTACACCATGTGCCATGGATTTTATAGTTCAGGGTGCAATTTCCAGGCAATCGGAGGTGTAATCTACCATTTGACAGTGCCGAAGAATAAGGTACAGACATCCTTGCTCTAAACAACCAGGGCAGTAAACCGGATTTTTTTAATGTTCACTGGAGAAACATTAAAATATCCCAGAACACATTATTCAATGTAGTCGAGGGCGTAACCCAGGTTTTTACGCCTGAGGAACAAGTGGATCTCCCAGAAGGGGGGACGCTGGCGGTCGTTGGGTCTCCAGCATGCGGTCATCATGTCATACATCTCGCGGGGGCAGAGCGGAGGCTGCGGTAACACCATCATGCCAGAGCCGTCGCCGTGGTAGCAGTGAGAGATGTTCTCCAGCACGCCGTCGTCACTCAGCTCGTCGTAGGGCTGCTGACGGGCCATCGTCAGGATCTCCCACAGCGTCACTCCGAACGCCCACACGTCACTCTTGGTCGAGAACCGGCCCTGGAGGATAGACTCCCACGCCATCCATCTGATGGGCAGCATCGCATGGTCTTCACTCAGATGGTAATAGTCACTGGAAAACATAGGACGACTCATGGCAAAATCTGAGATCTTTATACTAAGACCACTCCCCACTAAGCAATTGCGAGTCGCCAAGTCCCGATGAACTAACTTGATCGCTTCCAAGTGCCTCATTCCAGAAGCTACTTGAGTGGCTATGTAAATAAGACTTCCATAACTTATGAGAGGCCGATTCGAGCCCGAGCCACCGAGAATGGTGTCCTCTGACGCATGCCTTCTGAGGAAGTGGTAGAGGTCCCCATGGATTAAGAACTCCATTAGCATGCACAAGGGTTCCGTCCTGGTGACCATGCCCACCAGACGTGCCACATTGGGGTCGTCAATGTGGCTCAGTGTTCGTGCTTCCTGGTGAAATTCCTTTTTTAAAACCTCTTTTGTTCCGGAATGCAGTTGCTTCATCAGCACTATTCGTGATCCATTGCGTCCAACGTCATCGACTCTACAGAGCTGAACAACACCAAAGGCCCCTCCTCCAAGAACTTCCTTTGGGTGAAGGCGATGCCGCGCTAACTCTGGCACTGGTCTCTCGTAGTTGTCATCCGATACCTCCGTTTCAGTGTAAATAACGGTGCCTGTTACGCCCTGAATACTGGAAGCCTTGCACAGTTGTGAGGCTGTGAGGTAATGTTCCTCAGGAGGCGGTGGGATGGGCGGAAGGGGTGGACTGGATGATGGATCTTTGATTGAGGGTATTATAGGATTTACAGTTTGACTGAATGGCACCGGGAGAGGCGGTGAGTACGCCTCGGAAAAGGGTGGGGGAGGGGTCATATTAAGGTCTGGAACAGCATAGTCCACAGAATCGTCAGTTTCCGGTGGAAAAGGATTTTTGATAATCGTGTCGGAAAGTCCACCAGATTTACTGAGACTGTACTGACTGCATGCGAGTTGCATCTTGTAAGGCTCTTGGTACAAGGAGGAGCCGGCCTCATCGTCCATAGCCACATGTCCGTACAGCTTCCCGTTTGCTCTGGAGTAACCGTTGGATACCGAGGCTAAGTTCAGGTTGATATGTAGATCTTTCATCTTCATGGAGACCTTGCGATTCTCTGCGACGTTGCCTGGTGTCTCAGGCTTCTCACCAACGAGCGGAAGCTTTGTTCGGTAGTAGAGGAGACACAGCACCAGAGGCACCACTCCGAACACTACAGCCAGAGTCACCAATCCACCTATCAGCAGCCCTGAATGTGAGGCATCTGGGGTGGCAGGAGCAAGATGTGTTCGGGACTCGAATATCTGTTCTTCCTCTTTCAGTGTTTCCACCGTATCTAGTTTCTCCTCTCCTTCTTCCGTTAGGTTACAGCGACAGGGCACTGCAAAGAAATCATAAAATTCACTGCTTCTTACAGGAAATTTAGCATGCAGAAACATAGCCCAAAATACAAAGCCAACTTAGAAATATAATTCCCGCTAATGTTAAAAGCGTGTGTTTACCATCCGTTGTTTAGTCTACCCGATGTAAAAAAATCTATTTACTGTCATGTAGCTGTAACAAATTCAGTTGGTGAACAGCTTTTAGAGTGATGGAATGAATCAAAAGGAATGATGGAATGAATAACTCCGAAGGCAAACAGGCACATGAACGAGTACCAAGTATCAGGATAAAAAAACGAAGCCACAACGCGTATGCAGCATTAGGAAGGGACATGAGGACAAAGATCTGATATAGGATTGAGGGAAGGAATGACTCCCAACCCCCTAAGACGGTCGGGGATCCATACCCCGACCTGCAAGAAACGAGGCCGTCGCTGTACCAACCAGTCCAAGTGGTTTGAACCGCAACAATAGCATCAGTAACCCTTAAAGACTGACCTGAGTCGAAGGCGACCTCGGAGATGAGGATCCACCTGAGGGAGAAGAAGAGCTGCAGCTTGACGAACTTGGCGGCGGCATTGTGGAGTCTGATGGTGACGTTGCGGGCGTGCTCGAAGATCCGGTCCACCACGTACTCGAACTCAACAGCTGACTGCTCGTGGTAGTGTTCCCCGCCCACGCTGAACAGCACCCTCGCCCTCGAGAACACCTGCCACACACAGAGAACTGGGTGAAGAACACCTGCCACACACACAGAACTGGGTGAAGAACACCTGCCACACACAGAACTGGGTGAAGAACACCTGCCAGACACAGAACTGGGTGAAGAACACCTGCCAGACACAGAACTGGGTGAAGAACACCTGCCCCACACAGAGAACTGGGTGAAGAACACAGGCAAGACACAGAGAACTGGGTGAAGAACACAGGCAAGACACAGAGAACTGGGTGAAGAACATAGGCCAGACACAGACAACTGGGTGAAGAACACTGGCCAGACAGAGAGACATTGCATATTATATATATATATATATATATATATATATATATATATATATATATATATATATATATATATATATATATATATATATTACACACACACACACACACACACACACACACACAGTGAGTGCAGATAACTAGTACTTGATACATATTACAGTTACATGCCATATGTACAAACACACACACACACTTCCCAGAATCTGACATACAAGGAGCTGATTGGTATTAATCCTTCACACAAATCATTTTTAACTATGAAAGGACATTCAAAAAGCCTGATTTCCTCTGTGCCTAGCTAGTTAGGCAAGCCGCCTCTCGTCAACTTGGAGGGTTGTCATTCGCTCAAGGGAGTTAAGCACTTAGTGAAAGCAGTCAAGCACCTAGTGAAGGCAGTTAAACATTCGATGAAAGCAGCCAAATACTCGATGAAGGCAGCCAGCCCGCTGTTGATTGTAAGTAGTGAAGGCAGCCAAGCAGAACACACTCCTTGGACATCAATCAGATGAACGTGTTTTCTATGACACGGGCTAAAGAGTGACTCGTGTGATGCCCACTGGTGTCTACTTGTCCCAGCCTGTGTGTGTGTGTGTGTGTGTGTGTGTGTGTGTGTGTGTGTGTGTGTGTGTGTGTGTGTGTGTGGTGTGTGTGTGTGGTGTGTGTGTGTGGTGTGTGTGGTGTGTGTGTGTGTGTGTGTGTGTGGTGTGGGTGTGTGTGTTGTGTGTTGTGTGTGTGTGTGTGTGTGTGTGTGTGTGTGTGTGTGTGTGTGTGTGTGTGTGTGTGTGTGTGTGTGTGTGTGTGTGCGTGCGTGCGTGCGTGCGTGCAGGCTCGAGCGTTAGCTCCTGAACCCCGCTGTGCCACTTGACGCTTGATTAATTGACTTTCAACGCTTGATTTTGTCATTTCTACTGTTGAAACTGTTTACTGTATTTTTTGTTTCATTTCTAATACGAGCCTTCGACACACACACACACACGTTGATTGACGGTTGAGAGGCGGGACCAAAGAGCCAGAGCTCAACCCCCGCAAGCACAACTAGGTGAGTACACACACACATAGGTGAGTACAATTAGGCGAGTACACACACAGGAAAAAATACATTTTAGACAGAGGAAAAATAAATTGGTTATATAGGCGGGGGTCCAAGAGCTAATAGCTAGAGTCTGCTGATCAAAATAGCAAATAATAAATATTAAATATACACAGAGAGGCTGCTGTATTCACCAATTTGTCACTTTCAATTTAGTGTAACCTACCCATGCCTGACTTATCTGCTTGACAATCTTTCTGTTTTAATTCAATAAAACACTTTTCTTTCTCGAACTCATCAATTACTGGCAAACACCTACTAATCTTTCTTCTGCCAGTGCCTTCCCTTCCATTAATAATTGGAAGAATTAGCTGTAGCAACAGTTGACTAATACACACACACACACACACACACCCAAGTTATCGGAGACTGACTCTCTTTCTTTTTACCGGATTGATTCATTGTTCTAAATCCAGTTTGGGAAGACTTCATCCCTGAGCTCTTAACCTCTCGGCGGCTCCTCCCTCCACCATATCAAGTTCTAACTCTTTGTTTGTGTACCTGCGTCAAATTTCGCAATATAAGCCAATCACAGTGAAGCAATTAACTCCGCCTACAACCACCTGTCGGACCAACGGTATATAAGGAGAGTTGTTCTTCTAATATTGTTACGGGCTCATCATAGCCCGTGCTACATGGACATTTCGTTCTGAGTAGCTAAATCTAACACAACAACATTCTAATATTGGCTTGGGGACCATTCACGCTTGTTCGCATATTATATATATAAAGATATTAACAATGATCTACTTATATATCTACCTGGGTGTCCTTGGTGAAGAAGTTGTTGGCGTAGATATGAACAGCTGAGAAGTTCCTGACGGAGTCGAACTCGAAGGTGATTTCGACCAACTGGGTGTGGCTGGACTCGTTCTTCCATCCCACCCACTCGTACCCTGCGCCACGGGTGGGGAGAGAGAGAGAGAGCGCTGAGAAATATTACATTGTGATCTCCTGACTCTAGATGGTTTCATCTGTAGCGTTAAAATATCTAATATATACAATTAAATATTATGAAGAAATAAGCATTGTGTTCTAAGCTTTCGGTCACTAATAGTGAATCTGAACGCTGGTACAACGTGGTTGCAGCTGGCAATCCCAATCATTAATGGACGAAGGGGAGGAAATCAGCAATAGCAAGAATTCGTGTGCGATACAGATATCCATGGAGATTCGAAATAAAAACAATATCCGAGCAACGTAGGTGGAAAATCTATGGTGAGAGTGACGGATATCATAGAGATTGTTGCTCATCTTAAGAGACATTTAGAACTATGAGCCGAGTAATAAACCTCACATTATTTAAGTTAGGAAAACACCATGTCAAATATAGATACTGTTCTTAACAGATTACCCCATTTTGCACCCGCTAGTTCACGTAAGTTTACGGGTTGGCTAAATCTTCTTGTTTGATAAGCTGTTCACTTAAGACAGTTAAGGAAGTCCCAGCTGTGTCTGGGTACAAGTGACAACCCTTCCTCCGAATAGACAGTATGTTTTAATACTAAATGCAATATGTACATTCCTGACTGTCTCCATAGTACATCAAAACACTTAATTGTGCTGTTACATTTTCTGTTAATACACTCGAAATTTGTAGGTTGAAGCTTTCATGTCCAATTCTATATACACAAGTTTTAAATATAAAGAATTTATTTTTCAGTTTTATTAAACAATAGAGATTTTATACAAAATTTGAAAATATTCTGACTTACTTTATTATTTATTGAAAGACTTTACTTTTGTTTTATTAGCTTTATAAAATTGTAATATCAATATAGCTATAGGTTAATTACTCATTCTAATTAAGAAGCAATAAATGCTATTTACATGCGTGTCCTCCTACACTCCCAAGGATAGGTTAGGTCGTGGTTTTCTATACAGCTTTTCAGGTAAACTCTAATATTCACAATATTTTGGTGCGATGCTGGCGATTAAGTGTATTTATGTACTATGCCGAAAGTCAGGATTGTACTTATTACATTTAGTATTAAAACGTACTGTCTATTCGGAGGATGGACTGAAGTGACAGGATGAACAACCCAGCAGGTTTTCTTCCTATTGGGGAGTGTTGTACATGCTGCTATGGCGGTGTGTCCACTCACAGGATGAGTGGCGCTGCCCAATACTGTCACTATGGCGGTGTGTCCACTCACAGGATGAGTGGCGCTGCCCAATACTGTCACTATGGCGGTGTGTCCACTCACAGGATGAGTGGCGCTGCCCAATACTGTCACTATGGCGGTGTGTTCACTCACAGGATGAGTGGCGCTGCCCAATACTGTCACTATGGCGGTGTGTTCACTCACAGGATGAGTGGCGCTGCCCAATACTGTCACTATGGCGGTGTGTTCACTCACAGGATGAGTGGCGCTGCCCAATACTGTCACTATGGCGGTGTGTCCACTCACAGGATGAGTGACGCTGCCCAATACTGTCACTATGGCGGTGTGTCCACTCACAGGATGAGTGGCGCTGCGCAATACTGTCACTATGGCGGTGTGTCCACTCACAGGATGAGTGACGCTGCCCAATACTGTCACTATGGCGGTGTGTCCACTCACAGGATGAGTGACGCTGCCCAATACTGTCACTATGGCGGTGTGTCCACTCACAGGATGAGTGGCGCTGCCCAATACTGTCACTATGGCCGTGTGTCCACTCACAGGATGAGTGGCGCTGCCCAATACTGTCACTATGGCGGTGTGTCCACTCACAGGATGAGTGGTGCTGCCCAATACTGTCACTATGGCGGTGTGTCCACTCACAGGATGAGTGACGCTGCCCAATACTGTCACTATGGCGGTGTGTCCACTCACAGGATGAGTGGCGCTGCCCAATACTGTCACTATGGCGGTGTGTTCACTCACAGGATGAGTGGCGCTGCCCAATACTGTCACTATGGCGGTGTGTCCACTCACAGGATGAGTGACGCTGCCCAGTAATCTCGCCCTTCGTGGGCAAATATAAATTTATATAATAATGATTCCCAGATTCCTGTACACAATCTAATTTAACAATTTCGATTTCGCTTAGCTGTTGTTTGGTACCATTGTTCCCTTGAATCATTAATAACATCTCACCATTGAAGTATGTCTACCAATTTTCAATGCAAATTTAAAAATTAGTTTGCCAATTTTTACATTTGTGTGTTTACAACCCATTTCCAAGGTACAAAATAGAGAGCACTAACCTAACCTGAAAGACATGAACCCAACCCACCTACCTAACCTCGCGTAACAATGCATGGAAAACGTGGATTTGAGTGAGCTGCTATTTTTTGATGGCGTTTTGTACGGGTTAATAAGACGTACAAACGTAAAAAAAAATTAGATGGTTTGTTTGAGTGTTGTCTGTGTTTTACTGATGTTCTCTCTCTCTCTCTCTCTCTCTCTCTCTCTCTCTCTCTCTCTCTCTCTCTCTCTCTCTCTCTCTCTCTCTCTCTCTCTCTCTCTCTCTCTCTCTCTCGTGTTGGGTCATTTGTGTCTACACCCGGTCAACCCCCTCCTTACTCTACACCTCCACCACCCCCTCCCACCTTCACCACCCCCCTCCCACCCCTACCCCCCCCCCCCACCACCCCTACCCCTCTAAGCAGGCAGCACGAGGCGTGAAGTGGTGTTAAGGATGAGTTACGCTCACTGTGATGCATAAATTTGGGTAAGATGACCCCTCCCTTGAGATCCTTTGGTCTCCCACCGCCCTCCCTCAACCCTCTCCCTCAATCCCCACCCCCACCCCAACAATCTGTTCGCTCTCCAATCCCTCCAATCAACAAACCATTCCATCCACACGGGACGTCAACCATCATTTCATCTATCCAGACAACTCCTAACATCAATTAAGGCAGTCGGCATACTACCCACCCATCCATCCATCCTGCTACCCATCCATCCATCCATCTATCCATCCTATCCATCCAGACAGCAGCTACTCTACCACTCATCCTGATAGTGAGGGGAAAAAAATCAGGATAGTTGATTTATAGGTAGGGAGGTAGAAAGGCAGGCAGGTGGGTACGTTAATTAGGCAAGTAGGTAGATAGGTAGGTAAGTAGACGAGCAGGTAGTACAATTAGCGAACAGGTAAGTTGGCAAGCAGATATAGGTAGGGGAGGATATTAGGTAGAACTTCCAGGGCGGTTATAGGCGGTTATATATAGTGTTGGAGGGAGTGAGAGGAGAGAGACTTGAACGCTTGAAAGACTTTACGAGGTGGGGGATATTAGTGAGCGGACCAGATAGCCTGATACGAGCTGGACTTAGGAGCCGGCTAGAAGACATTAATGACTCCACGTATTGCCAGCGCTGAGGGCGGAGGCTGGCCGGATAGCACACACAAGTGTGATGAGAATGGAGGTAGGGAAGAGAGAGAGAGAGAGAGAGAGAGAGAGAGAGAGAGAGAGAGAGAGAGAGAGAGAGAGAGAGAGAGACAGTAATCATGAGGGAAAAGTCCTAAGCCAACATGCCTATACACCACATGGAAAGGAGAACACTGACCTGGGTTATGAGGACGAACAGCTAGGATATCAAGACAAGCGACTAGGATATCAGGACAAGGAGCAGTGATAGGTGAATGAGAAGTGGACAAATAGTTCCCAGACACACACACACACACACCATCGGGGATCGAACGCGGTCCTGCAAGAACCGTGACCTCTGTACCAAAGT
The DNA here is from genome assembly GCF_020424385.1 of Procambarus clarkii. Lineage (NCBI taxonomy): Eukaryota > Metazoa > Arthropoda > Malacostraca > Decapoda > Cambaridae > Procambarus > Procambarus clarkii. The sequence continues at coordinate 50,914 of NW_025566791.1, read as the reverse complement.
GGACAAACTCCCAATAATTCGTGCACAACCTTCGCCAGAATCAACAAATAACGAGAGGGCCTCTTATATTTAAGCGGGCAACACGCTCTCTATTAGGAAGCGTATAATATAATAGACATTCTCACCTATTAATATTCTTCAAATATAAATATAACCCTCACTGTCTTCACCGACTCCCTCGACAACAAACACATTTCGTAAATTTACATACATTCCTAGAATGTTTATTTTTGTATTCCAATTTCCAGTTCCATTTGGTTCATCTAGGACTTTTATTTTTTTTTGTTTTAATATTAACATAATATATTTAATAATAAATACTTCTTTAAAACATATTTATGAATCTGTTCCTTCGTTATATTTTCTGATATATTTCGTTATTTACATCATGTATATTTCAAAAGGAAAATAGAGTTTAAGGGGAGACTCCACCCGCCTCGTTCTCCGCCTGAGTCATTGGCTCTAAACTGCGGGATTTAAGGATAGTTTTCACGGCTCACATTTCACACTTCATCGTTGCTTTTCGTTCACTTGGTTTCTTATTGTTTCGTTGCGTGATGCAAGACGGGAGAAGAGAGGCGCTAATATATGCATTGTTGTGGGAGGGAGGGGGGGGGGTAGGGATGAGAGATGAGAGATGAGAGAGGAGAGAGAGAGAGAGAGAGACATAGATGTATTGACCGAGGAATATGTTCTCTCCGCTATATCAAGAATTAGTTCTCCGATTAAGAACTAATTCTTCATGTAGCCAGGATCAATAAAATTAAGAAATTTTAATAAATAAACAACGACTTTACATATATTTATTGAAATATATATATTTACTACAATATATTGAATACTCACGGGACAGGTTAATGTTTTGTTTACCTCTGTTCGTCTTGCTTGATTAATCAACAATTTTAACTTCAAAATAAACAATACTTTAAATCTTGTTTACGGTAGAGAAGAAGTCTTAGTACGCACCTAGTTGTGCTTTCGGGGGGTTGAGCTCTGGCTCTTTGGTCCCGCCAGTGAGTGTGTTGATAGGATGACAGTCCTATTTTCAAGGCTCAAGATCGAATCCCTGATGATCCAAGTGATTTTGAAGTGAGAATGTGTTTGTTCAAAAGGGGTCAGATCCTGACCCTTTCCAAGTGCTATATAGTCGTAATGGCTTGGTAGTTTTCCCCTAATAGTTCCCTTCCCTTCCCTTGGTGCCATGAAAAGCGGCGGGGGGGGGGGGGAATCTACAAGTGGCAATACTTCTTAAGGCCTTTAACTTAGGCCTACAATGACCAGCCTATGTCCGTCCCACACCCTAGACCATTCCCCATGCAAATTTTGATGGGGCTAACCCAAAGAATCTGGTCTCCAGATTCTGAATCTAAATATATTATATATATATATATATATATATATATATATATATATATATATATATATATATTAGTCGAATGCGAACACAGGTTTTGGAGAGCCAGCATCCAGCAATTTCCAAGTCATTAGTAAACATGGTACAACTTGAGCGCTTAAGGGAACGCCTAACTCATAAACACATCTTGGAGAACTCTTCTATGGGCGAGGCCAGGTGCAAGGTTTCACTCCTCGTGGACGTTACTCATGAGGTAAACGTCTTGAGAGATGTTACCTGTCGGCCTGCCCAGGTGGGCGTGGCTCCTACCTGCCCAGGTGGGGCGTGGCTCCTACCTGCCCAGGTGGGGGGGTGGCTCCTACTGTTGTAATCCACAAGTTAGTAGGAATTATTAGCTAGAGGATCATTACTACAACACTTAACGAATGATGATTGGAAGTACATGTTAAGTAGACAGACTATGGATCACATATCTAAGAAAGGTCAATGGATTAAGACCGAAGCTGTTTAGCCAAATTAATAATTCCTGGAAAGAGGAATTATTCTTCGTCAGGCTTCTAGGATCAAGGTTACCGCTCTAGGGATAAGGTTAATCGGATTATACCTTCCTCAAGAGGCGTGGTGAAATGTTTGAGGCCATGGCTGACTGGAGGCAGTCTGATTGTGGGAGTTGAACTGAGAAGTCCTCTGGATCTCCGTTTGTGGCAGCAGCGAAGTGTAGCAGACAGCTATGCGAGAACCTGATGTGATCTTAGTGACCAAGTTAAGTCTGCAGTATGTGAGTATTGAATGTAAGACTAACCGGGTGTGGAGCGTTGTAGTAATCATTCCGTATTAGGGACTTAGGCGGAAGTTACGAGTGTGTGTGGTGATCGCGGAGGTCAAGTGGTCTATGGGTATTGGAAGTGTATTGACCTAATAGAGTATGTTAATATGTTATTATTTGTCGGTCTATTCTTTGTAATTAAATGACAAAACCCGACGGCCTTTAAATACCTTCCATATGTTCATTCATTGTGTTCCAGTACAAACCTAGTGGTACGCCTCAAGGGTCTGGTGTGTGTAGGAGTACACGGTGGTAGTAACGGTTGCTGAGGCAAGGTGTTATGTGTTGTGTAATCGCTGTGTTCGGAATGAACCGGGGTTCAGCGTCACGACACTACCTGCCCAGGTGGGGGCGTGGCTCCTACCTGCCCAGGTGGGGGCGTGGCTCCTACCTGCCCAGGTGGGGGTGTGGCTCCTACCTGCCCAGGTGGAGCGTGGCTCCTACCTGCCCAGGTGGGGGTGTGGCTCCTACCTGCCCAGGTGGGGGTGTGGCTCCTACCTGCCCAGGTGGAGCGTGGCTCCTACCTGCCCAGGTGGGGGTGTGGCTCCTACCTGCCCAGGTGGGGGTGTGGCTCCTACCTGCCCAGGTGGGGGTGTGGCTCCTACCTGCCCAGGTGGGGGTGTGGCTCCTACCTGCCCAGGTGGGGGTGTGGCTCCTACCTGCCCAGGTGGGGGTGTGGCTCCTACCTGCCCAGGTGGGGGTGTGGCTCCTACCTGCCCAGGTGGGGGTGTGGCTCCTACCTGCCCAGGTGGGGGTGTGGCTCCTACCTGCCAAGGTGGGGGCGTGGCTCTTACCTGCCCAGGTGGGGGTGTGGCTCCTACCTGCCCAGGTGGGGCGTGGCTCCTACCTGCCCAGGTGGGGGCGTGGCTCCTACCTGCCCAGGTGGGGGCGTGGCTCTTACCTGCCCAGGTGGGGCGTGGCTCCTACCTGCCAGTCTCCCTGCGCTGTGTGCAGGGGAGAGGTGGGTGGTTCCCTGGGACCCCTTCTGTTTGTAGGGTTAATATTTCGTGTGTGTGTGTGTGTGTGTGTGTGTGTGTGTGTGTGTGTGTGTGTGTGTGTGTGTGTGTGTGTGTGTGTGTGTGTGTGTGTGTGCTTGCTTGCTTGCTTGCTTGCTTGCGGGGGTTGAGCTTCGGTTCTTCGGTTCCGCCTCTCGGCTGTCGATCAACTTGCATACTGGTTGATGAGCCTATTGGGCTCGTGCCAAAATTATATTTGACATTATGTATGGAGTCGGCCGTCACCCCATCACTGCGTAGTTCATTTCTTGTGTGGGTGTATTTACTATTTGTGCCTGCAGGATCGAGCTGTTAGCTCTTGGACCCCGCCTTTCTAATCATCGATTGTCAAATGTGCTGACTCCTGACATTTTTCCTGTATTATATCTGCTACCTATTTCTCTCACACACACACGTACACGCACGCACGCGCGAATTTCCCAAAATTCTCAATGGAATTGACAGGGTGGACAAAGACAAACTCTTCAGCACGGGTGGAACACGAACAAGGGGACACAGGTGGAAACTTAGTACCCAGATGAGCCACAGAGACGTTAGAAAGAATTTTTTCAGTGTCAGAGTGGTTAATAAATGGAATGCTCTAGGAAGTGATGTGGTGGAGGCTGACTCCATACACAGTTTAGAGTGTAGATATGATTGAGCCTAATAGGCTCAGGAACCTGTACAACAGTTGATAAACAGTTGAGAGGCGGGACCAAAGAGCCAGAGCTCAACCCTCGCAATAACAACTAGGTGAGTACAGCCCACAAAAGCAGCAACCCCCCCCCCCAGGTACCTATTCACTGAACCTATTTACTACCACGCGGGATGCGATACAACGTATAACCAATGAGTGTACACACATACAGGATGCACCCTCATGGTATAACCAATGAAGAAACACCAACACTGCCAAATAGACCACTCGTCTCTTGGGGCAAAATATACCATTCTAAAATGGAGAAAGTTGGGTTTGTGTAGAGTGCCTCGTCTTGGAAGACTTCATCCCTCCAGGATGCTGCAGGATAGGATTTTGGCTTCGGTATTTTCACAAGTATTCCAAACACCTCTCCGCCTGCCGTCCCTCAAGGGGCAAAACCGGGCCGTCGACCATCTTACCCCTACACACACACACACGCCCCTGAGAGCGACATCAGAAATTTTTAAGAAATGGTGAATATCAGTCTATAGTGGGTAGACCTCCCCGTCCGTCAAGACCTCTCTTCTGAGGGGCTCTCTTCTGAGGGGAATACTTTGATCATTTTTTGGGGAAGCGATTGATAGATAGATACGAATTGTAGCGTTTTACTTACATATGGACGTATTGACATATAACAATGTCAATACCTAACATAACCAACCCTTCCTAACCTAACCTAACCAGGATGTGATTCAGTTCGGTCAAATGTTGTCGATACTGTTCATTTCCCATGCAATTTCTTCCTCGGGATCCATAATATATTTTACAAAATTTGTATTTATTGTGAAAATTGGATTCTTCACCTTATTCCCTCCCCCCCCCCTCGTCTCTCTCTCCGTCCAGTCACCTGGGGTGGACGATAGAGGGATAGTCTCGCTTCATGCAGGTCGGCGTTCAATCCCCGATCGTCCAAGTGGTTGGGCACCATTCCTACCCCCTCCCCCCATCCCAAATCCTTATCCTGACCCCCTTCCAAGAGCTATATAGTCGTAATGGCTTAGTGCTTTCCCCCCTGATAATTCCCTTCCCTCTCCTTGCGTGCACGAACAACGGGGGTTCAATAATAGTATTATTGATGATCTTTGCTGAATATTACAAGAGGTGTTATCCCTCACTTTGAAATATGGTCGAAGAACTAATGCCCTTATACACTCATTGTCAACACAGGGAAGTTATAGGGTTATCTGGAGGGTAGAGAAAAGTGAAAAAGAAACTCCTAATATTTAAAACCTGTGTATAGCAACTGAACTTTAAAATTTCATCTTAAAATTTTAAGTGTCCTAACAGAAAACGAGAAGAATTAAATCGGGGGAGGGGGGTTGGTGCTAAGCCATCTAAGCCATCTCTAGGAGAGATGAGTGTAGGGGGTCGGAGCATCCACGTAGTCATGTGACATGATCTTTCGAATGAATGATCGCTGTATACCACAGGTATACTGCTGTATACTTAAGAGTCGAGTCTCTTGAGCTCCTCTGTACTCTTCAAGCGCGAGCTGGGGCAGGCTTGACGTGTGATAATTTGATCCAACAGGCTTGTGCTACAGTCATACTGGCTTAGGACAGTCTCCTGATAATTATCATTGAAGCGGCCAGTAAGCCTACATAGCCACAGACACCCGCTTGGACCGGCACTGCCTATAGGGACGTGTCTCATTTTCTATTGAACACCACCACTATAGTACAAGCAATATTTCTTATGCTTGCTGGAAGGATCTTAAATAGCCATGGATCTCTGTTCATACAAATGTCCATGATGTGGTGGTAGGCAGAGTTATTCTCCAATGGCTGAGCGTCTTGTGTTGTAACTTCCGTGTCTCAGCTGCCCACGAATGACACGAAGATAGATGAAGACTCCGCTCAACAGTCAAATGAGTAGTGCAATTTCAAGCAGTGAATGAACCTCTGATTTATATCAAAATTTTGCAACCGCTGCAGACGAGCAGGTACGGGATTATATTGCTAGCTTCTCTCACCCCCTACCTCGGCCGAGGGTGTTAATAAGAGTAAGACTTACCTCTGCCACGGCCGAGGGCATCGACCCGGAAGTTGGTGTGACCCGTCTCCCCGTCGGTAAGTTGACCCAGGCCGCCAGAGAGCCAGCCGCCCTTACGTGACCCGTCGTAGGTCAGGTCACGGAGGTTGTAGTCCCCCCCTCGGGGGTCACCCTCAGGCATCGTGTACGACACCAGTCCATCTGCAGGAGAGAAGGGGAAAATATAGATAATTATCAAGTGAAACCACTGCCAGTACGGCTCCCATTTGAAATTCAATGTAATATTCAATATATGAACTGAAATATTGAATAACACTGGTGGTTAACACACCCTGGAGCTCTGAAGTATATTCCTGGAGCTCTGAAGTATATTCCTGGAGCTCTGAAGTATATTTCCTTAAAACGTCTAACCCTGGAAACACAAACCGTAACTGTCTCTATTTTCCGCTTGTTACAACTTGTAATAAAGTTGTTACGTCTTGGCTTAACGTGTTTATGACGTATTAGAACGTTGTTACAACTTGCTATATTGGTTGTTATAACTGGTTAGGAGGTGTTAAAACTTGTTCGAACGTTGTACCAACGTCGTAGTTTCGGTGTGTGTTTGGTGGGAACCAATTTGTTAGTCTAATCTAACTAGACTTGTTAGTCTAACCTAACCAACCAGTTGAGGGTAATGGGGTACTCTCGCGATAAACAAAAAGGTACGTTTTCAAGGAAATGCTTAACAGAGAAAACTTATTAAACTAACGCTGCCACCATCCTGTCGTAACGAGATCTTAAAGTATATGCACCAAGGTGACAGGAAACACTTGTAACTTACTACTAGATGTAATCACTTACCGACCGTATGTTAAGCAATCTTATATGCGAGCATCTGGGAGGTTCACTCTCCATGACCACACCCACGGGGGGAAGAAGCCAAGTGACACATATAGATGGAAATTTAACAAGAGTTTCTCGAGTTAAAATTATGATATGAACCTCTGATTTATATCAAAATTTTGCAACCGCTACAGACGAGCCGGTACGGGATTGTATTGCTAGCTTCTCTCATGGATCTTCTCTCTTCTCCCACAGAATTCAGAGTGACTGGTCAAGTATCTGGAGCCAGACCGGGTCATCCAGGGTACGGGAGCCAGACCGGGTCATCCAGGGGTACGGGAGCCGGACCGGGTCATCCAGGGTACAGGAGCCAGACCGGGTCATCCAGGGTACGGGAGCCGGACCGTGTCATCCAGGGTACGGGAGCCAGACCGGGTCATCCAGGGTACGGGAGCTGGACCGGGTCATCCAGGGTACGGGAGCCGGACCGGGTCATCCAGGGTACGGGAGCCGGACCGGGTCATCCAGGGTACGGGAGCCAGACCGGGTCATCCAGGGTACGGGAGCCAGACCGGGTCATCCAGGGTACGGGAGCCGGACCGGGTCATCCAGGGTACGGGAGCCAGACCATGTCATCCAGGGTACGGGAGCCGGACCGGATCATCCAGGGTACGGGAGCCGGACCGGATCATCCAGGGGTACGGGAGCCAGACCGGGTCATCCAGGGTACGGGAGCCGGACCGGGTCATCCAGGGTACGGGAGCCGGACCGGGTCATCCCGGGTCCGGGTTGGAGACGGTGAGACCATCAGGGTGAGAGACAGGGGCCCATAAGGTAATGTGTTGGTCTCTGATGTATTAATCCATCTCTAAATTACTTACCATTTTAGGCAGTGTAGGATAGGAACTTAAGAACTTGCCACTGTGTACAGTGGCAGGTTCTTAAGTTGGCTCGGTATCTGTAGCGAATATCATAATTTTGACTCGGTAAACTCTTATTAAATTTCCATCTGAATTTGTCACTTACATGCCACTATATATGTGACTATATGTGTTATATGTATCAGTCACTACAAACCAGGTGCTAAGCACAGTAGAATTTGTCTTTGAGAATGTAAGGCGAGACCTTACGAAGGTCTCTAGGCATCAGATCCAAATAAAGAATAAAAATGAGCTTTGGAGAGTTAATATTTCAACTTCCTGCTTCAGTGAAGAAAAACATAAGGAATATCGAGAAGATTCGTGCCAGAATCATAAACGTCTCTCCTACATTGACAGGGTAAGATAGCTGCTATAGAAACTAGTGTGATATTAACTACAGTAGAAAGACCCATACTACGAACCGGTTCTCTTCACAAAGCCTGTTAATAAAACTCTCTCGCGCACATAATGCTAAATCTCACTCAACGGAACAGATCTTCACAGCCGTACGCTACAGTATAGCGGCGGGACTCACCAGTGTAGCGGCAGCAGTAGACCTACGCTACAATGTAGCGGTGGGACTCACCAGTGTAGCGGCAGGGCAGTAGACCTACGCTACAATATAGCGGTGGGACTCACCAGTGTAGCGGCAGCTATAGACCTACGCTACAATATAGCGGTGGGACTCACCAGTGTAGCGGCAGCCGTAGACCTACGCTACAATATAGCGGTGGGACCCACCAGTGTAGCGGCAGCCGTAGACCTACGCTACAATATAGCGGTGGGACTCACCAGTGTAGCGGCAGCCGTAGACCTACGCTACAATATAGCGGTGGGACTCACCAGTGTAGCGGCAGCCGTAGACCTACGCTACAATATAGCGGTGGGACTCACCAGTGTAGCGGCAGCCGTAGACCTCCACCCTCATGCACACTGTACGGGGGTGGTCGCTGTAGGGCACAAACCTCACCCTGGCCGCTATAATGGGTGGACTCAACTGTGAGGTCTGGGCCAGGTACGTGTTCGTGTTCCCTTCCAGTAGCTGTGGGAGAGTGGGAGAGGTGAGTGTGGGAGAGTGGGAGAGGTGAGTGTGGGAGAGTGGGAGAGGTGAGTGTGGGAGAGGTGAGTGTGGGAGAGGTGAGTGTGGGAGAGGAGAGAGTGGGAGAGGTGAGTGTGGGAGAGGTGAGTGTGGGAGAGAGAGGGAGAGGGAGAGTGTGGGAGAGGTGAGTGAGGGAGAGGTGGAGAGAGCAACAGGTGAGTGAGGGAGAGGTGAGTGTGGGAGAGTGGGAGAGGTGAGTGTGGGAGAGTGGGAGAGGTGAGTGTGGGAGAGTGGGAGAGGGGTGAGTGTGGGAGAGAGGGGGAGAGGTGAGTGTGGGAGAGGTGAGTGTGGGAGAGGTGAGTGTGGGAGAGGTGAGTGTGGGAGAAGTGAGTGTGGGAGAAGTGAGTGTGGGAGAAGTGAGTGTGGGAGAGAGAGGGAGAGGTGAGTGTGGGGAGAGTGTGGGAGAGGTGAGTGTGGGAGAGAGAGGGAGGGGTGAGTGTGGGAGAGAGAGAGGGAGGGGTGAGTGTGGGAGAGAGAGGGAGGGGGTGAGTGTGGGAGAGAGTGGAGGAGGGAGTGGTGAGAGGTGAGAGAGGGAGAGGTGAGTGTGGGAGAGTGAGTGTGGGAGAGGTGAGTGTGGGAGAAGTGAGTGTGGGGAGAGAGTGAGTGGTGAGTGAGAGAGAGAGGGAGAGGTGAGTGTGGGAGAGAGAGAGGGGGAGAGGTGAGTGTGGGAGAGAGAGGGGGAGAGGTGAGTGTGGAGAGAGAGAGGGGGAGAGGTGAGTGTGGGAGAGAGAGGGGGAGAGGTGAGTGTGGGAGAGAGGGGGAGAGGTGAGTGTGGGAGAGAGAGGGGGAGAGGTGAGTGTGGGAGAGAGAGGGGGAGAGGTGAGTGTGGGAGAGAGGGGGAGAGGTGAGGTGGGAGAGAGAGGGGGAGAGGTGAGTGTGGGAGAGAGAGGGAGGAGAGGTGAGTGTGGGAGAGAGAGGGGGAGGAGAGGTGAGTGTGGGAGAGAGAGGGAGGAGAGGTGAGTGTGGGAGAGAGAGGGAGGAGGGGTGAGTGTGGGGAGAGAGAGGGGGAGAGGTGAGTGTGGGAGAGAGAGGGAGGAGAGGTGAGTGTGGGAGAGAGAGGGGGAGAGGTGAGGGAGAGAGAGGGGGAGAGAGGTGTGGGAGAGAGAGGGGGAGAGGTGTGTGGGAGAGAGAGAGAGGGAGGAGAGGTGAGTGTGGGAGAGAGAGGGGGAGAGGTGTGGGAGAGAGAGGGGGAGAGAGTGAGTGTGGGAGAGAGAGGGGGAGAGGTGAGTGTGGGAGAGAGAGGGGGAGAGGTGAGTGTGGGAGAGGGGGAGAGGTGAGTGTGGGAGAGAGAGGGAGGAGAGGTGAGTGTGGGAGAGAGAGGGGGAGAGAGGTGAGTGTGGGAGAGAGAGGGGGAGAGGTGAGTGTGGGAGAGAGGGGGAGAGGTGAGTGTGGGAGAGAGGGGGGGGGAAAGAGGTGAATGAAGTAGAACTAAGTTTTCTTTGTTGTAGCCAAGATCAAATATAACAGTCAACTTGTCTCGTAAATCTTCCTTCATATTATATATATATTCCAACTCTTAATTTGGTCATAGTCTTCACCAACTGCTAGACACCACAGCCAAACAAACCACCAGCTAATTATTACCACCATCCCCAGCATCATTTGAGCATCTCTGGTCAAACCAGCTTCTCCGTAGTCTTCACGACTGTTCAAGACGTTACCTTCCCACTTTAGCTAACCATGCTTAATGCTATAATTCAAAATAGGTAGAACATGGGAGGAGGAGGACGAGATAGGAGCTGGGTTACGAGGAAGGAGTGAAGGATTATATTGGGGTTCGAACCCCGACCTTGCATGAAGCTACAAGTAATTGCTGTACCGACCGGTGCAAGTGTGGGGGGGAGGAGAGAGAGAGAGAGATCCAATGGGTAGTTTAGAACACTCTAAAACACAAAAATCCTGTTTCATGGCGTGCAAAGGCAGCAAAAATGTTTTTCCCCCTTTTCTTTCATTTCTTCAACAAAAATCTAAAATAAAAGGAAGAGGCACAGCCGGAGGAGGAGACGCGGGTGAAGAGAGAATGATGACAACAAAAAGTAGACGCCATGATGGTGTAAAAAGTGACATCAACTGATTCTATTTTTACAACGAGACCCGAGATGAAGGGATCTAATGGCATATGCGAGATGGCATTCCGCCGAGCTCTCTTATGGTCAATATCTCAGGCTGCTCAGCCCAGGCTAGTTGGTCGGAGGGGGGATGGTGAGGGGTGGGTGGGAGAGATTAGACAGAGGAAAACGAGAGGAAGGGGGGATGGGAAGGAGGGATGGGAGGGGTTGCAATAGCAGCTTGAGGAGGAGGAAGAGGGTGAGGATACAAGGAAAAGGAAATAGGATGTTGTGGCAGCAGGAGAAAGATCAGAGGTAGGGAAATGTATACGTAAATATAAGAGAGAGAGAGAGAGAGAGAGAGAGAGAGAGAGAGAGAGAGAGAGACAGAGAGAGAGAGAGAGGAGAGAGAGAGGAGAGAGACCAGAGAGAGAGAAGAGAGAGACAGAGACAGACAGAGAGAGAGAGAGGAGACGACAGAGAGAGAGAGAGACAGAGAGAGAGAGAGAGACACAGAGAGAGAGAGAGAGAGAGAGAGAGAGAGAGAGGAGAGAGAGAGGAGAGAGAGAGAGAGAGAGAGAGAGAGAGAGAGAGAGAGAGAGAGAGAGAGAGAGAGAGAGAGAGAGAGAGAGAGAGGAGAGAGAGAGAGAGAGAGAGAGACAGAGAGACAGAGAGAGAGGGAGGCGAGAGAGAGAGAGTGGAGAGAGAGAGCGGAGAGGAGAGAGAGAGAGAGAGAGAGAGAGAGATGAGAGAGAGAGAGACACAGAGAGAGAGAGAGAGAGACGACACACAGAGAGAGAGAGAGAGAGAGAGAGAGAGACAGAGAGAGAGACACAGAGAGAGAGGGAGAGAGAGAGACAGAGAGAGAGAGAGAGAGACAGAGAAACAGAGACAGAAGGGCCAAGCGACAGGCATAAATGACCCGAGGCTTGATTAACTACACAACTTCCCCAGCCTGTGTTTACCTGAACACAAAAACCTTAATGGAACTTCGGCGCTTGCAAGTTCCTTGGAGTTAGAGGCCATTAGATTCAGGAAGTCGAAAAGAAAGACAGATAGGAGGGAGGAGGAGAAGAAGAAGCAGGAGGTGGTGAAAGAGAGAAGGATGGGCTGTGATGAAGGGAGACGAACTGCCTATTCCTGCGCCTTTGAGATTCCTGAGCCTATTGGGCTCTATCATATCTACACTTGAAACTGTGTATGGAGTTAGCCTCCACCACATCTTTTCCTAATGCATTCCATTTGTCCACCACTCTGACACTAAAAAAGTTCTTTCTAATATCTAATGTGTGTGTGTGTGTGTGTGTGTGTGTGTGTGTGTGTGTGTGTGTGTGTGTGTGTGTGTGTGTGTGTGCAGCCTGTGATCAATGTTGCACAGCGGACCACACTCATTCCCTCAACTCACCCTCTGACTAAACCACAATCTTCTTCAGGTTATCTTGAGATGATTTTTGGGGCTTTAGTGTCCCCGCGGCCCGGTCCTCGACCAGGCCTCCACCCCCCAGGAAGCAGCCCGTGACAGCTGACTAACAACCAGGTACCTATTTTACTGCTAGGTAACAGGGGCATAGGGTGAAAGAAACTCTGTCCATTGTTTCTCGCCGGCGCCCGGGATCGAACCCGGGACCACAGGATCACAAGTCCAGTGTTCTGTCCGCTCGGCCGACTGGCTCTCCGTCGACAATGATACAAATTGATCAGGGAAACAAAGATGAGTGAAATGAACTCATGAGTTAGAAGAGAAATGGTTGTGTTACTCACATATATTCCGTAAACCATCATTATATACACTCAATATTGTCTAATATTATAAAAACAATCTCTAGTTAAAAAAAAATTGTGTAGTTTCACACGATTGTTACTTGTTTAGTTAAATGAAGAATGGGATCGAGTCCCTGAACCCATTACGTCCCTCTGAAGCCCTATCCATCACGTCCCTCTGAAGCCCTATCCATCACCGTTCATGGCATAGGGTGCATAATAAATGACTAAACTTAAATCTTAGTTTTAAATCACGACTCATGATGACTCAAGGTTGTCACTCAAGAGTAACCCGTCGCAAGAACTGGAACTTGGAGACCCCCCCCCCCCCAAGAACTCTTATCAAGAGCTGACATTAAACTGTCACAACTTCTGTCTTACTCATTTCCAGGAAGCAACCGTGGCATGGGACAGCAACCCGTTCTCGCAAATTTAATAAGTCAATATTGACTTATTAAATATGTGCATAGGTGACATACTTAACATAATAGATACCCTTAAAAAGATTCATAGAAAACACCGACCTTACCTAACCTACTTAGTATGTTAAGATAAGCATCTTATTGCTTCGTAATTACAATTATTACCTAACCTATAATAGGTATAGGTTAAGTAATAATTGTAATTACGAAGCAATAAGATGCTTATCTTAAGATACTAACAAGGTTAGGTAAGGTCGGTGTTTTCTATGAATCTTTTTAAGGGTATCTATTATGTTTAGTATATCACCTATGCACGTAGTTAATAAGTCAATATTGACTTTACGAATTTGCGAGAACGGGTTGGGGACAGACGGGATTTTCAAACTCTACAAAACTCATTGATGATCTAAATCACCAATCATCAGATCGCTAATCATCACTTAACTAAACCTCAGATAGGTCTAAGATTTTCCACGTCGCTCTCTTGGGTCACAAATTCAACAAGGATGTAAAATCATCTTTCCCTTAAAATTAGTAACAAATGGCTTAACAACAATGTTACCCCTTAAAGCAGACGAGGAGTCACAATAATGTTGACCCAGACCACACACTAGAAGGTGAAGAGACGACGACGTTTCGGTCCGTCCTGGACCATTCTCAAGTCTATTGTTATCCTTAATCAACATGACCCAGAAACTGACTATATTATCCAAGATAGCGGGAAACTCATTCCATTCAATTCGCGTAAATTCAGGTCAACTCGGCACGTTATCTCGGCTACCGACATAGTGGTCCAGTGGACCATACCGGGCCACTAGTGGTCCATACCGGGCCCACTAGTGGACCATACCGGGCCTCTAGTGGTCCATACCGGGCCTCTAGTGGTCCATACCGGGCCTCTAGTGGTCCATACCGGGCCTCTAGTGGTCCATACCGGGCCTCTAGTGGTCCATACCGGGCCTCTAGTGGTCCATACCGGGCCTCTAGTGGTCCATACCGGGCCTCTAGTGGTCCATACCGGGGCCACTAGTGGACCATACCGGGGCCACTAGTGGACCATACCGGGGCCACTAATGGTCCATGCCTCCAGTACTCACCTCCTCGCCGTGCCCACTGACGTAAGTGGTCCAGTGGTCGTGCCCGGGCCGCCAGTACATTAACCTGTACCTCTCAGCGTACTCCTTGCCCTGACCGTTGCCGAACCTGCCCTGCACCTCCACCTTGGTGACCACGTGCTCCTCGCCCAGGAACACCTCCAGGTACTCCGTGTCCTCCTTGTAGATGATCTGCCGGGGGCACCAAGCTCCTCCAGCAGCCTCCACGTGAGCTCTGATGGAGGGAGAGAGAGAGAGGTGATGTTTGTGTGTAGTTTTAATGTACTGAGGTAGGTAAATAGGTTATCTAGCGCCATATATATATATATATATATATATATATATATATATATATATATATATATATATATATATATATATATATATATATATATATATTTTCAAGGGATCCCTATATGCTGGTTGGGGCACATGGAACAGTATGTTTGAAAACGGTGCCCAATCGTTCTACCTGCCTAGGAGTGGTTCGAACTCAACCCCCCGTAAGCACAACTAGGCGAGTTCAATTAGGTGAGTACACACACACACACACACACACACACACACACACACACACACTCACATTAGTACACATTGTGTGTGTATCATTATATCAATAAAGACGACCAGGCAACGCCCACACCCACACACACCTACTCCCATCAACACACCTGCGCTACACCTGCGCTACACCTGCGCCCAAATGAGCCAATTGCTAAAATATCAACTACCGGTGGAAGACTTCCGTCATTTTCACCGGTGCTGAAAATTTTCCTTGGCGTTAATGCCTTACGACTTGTATTTCTCTCAAACCATCCCCCCCAAAAAATGACAGTACGTATAGCAACTATTGCTCGAACGTACAAAACTGGACTGTTGTACTCAAAATGTCCCGTTTTGTACTATTGGAGTACCTCAAATGCCATGTTAACAGTATCAACATAACAGTATCTGACGTAGGTCTAAATAAGCAATCCTAGGCCTTAGTCGCAGCAGAGTGCGTGACGCAGAGGAGTGCGTGACGCAGAAGAGGTGCGTGACGCAACGCAGAGATCAGCTCCACACACACACCACATGGACGGAGGTGTGACACAAGTGAGTATTTTCGTGAGGAAACGCCCTCAGAGACGAGTGACGACGGATGAGTCCGTGACGAACTCTAAAATAGATGGAGAGTGGAGGAGTGTGGGGGAGGAGTGTGATGGAGAATGATGGAGAGGTGAGGGGGGTGAGAAAGGATGGAAAATGGGGGGGAAAAGGAAATCAAGAATTAGAGTGAAGGGAAGAAGGGTGAGAATGAAGTAGGAGAAACAGAGAGAATAAAGGTGGACAGCGAGAAAATTTTAACAAAAGACAAACCGACTCACGTTCAAGAGAGATGACTCCGTCGTTTGTCGAGGTGACACAGCGGCCATTACCAGCGCGGGCAACCTCACTCTCGTCGACATTACCATCCTCTTGCTAATCACTCATCTCCAACATGACGAGAAATGAGAACCTTGTATATAAGGTCCCCCTCGCCCACACATGCCCCTAAGGCACAGCGGGGCCCCTACACACGCCCCTAAGGCACAGCGGGGGCCCCACACACGCCCCTAAGGCACAGCGGGGGCCCCACACACGCCCCTAAGGCACAGCGGGGGCCCCACACACGCCCCTAAGGCACAGCGGGGGCCCTACGTATACCCCTAAGGCACAGCGGGGGCCCCACACTTGCCCCTAAGGCACAGCGGGGGCCCCACACTTGCCCCTAAGGCACAGCGGGGGCCCCACACTTGCCCCTAAGGCACAGCGGGGGCCCTACGTATACCCCTAAGGCACAGCGGGGGCCCCACACACGCCCCTAAGGCACAGCGGGGGCCCCACACACGCCCCTAAGGCACAGCGGGGGCCCCACACACACACCTGAAGATCCAACCGGAAAACGAAAACGGTCTATCACCTCGCCCGTGACCTCGGGATACACGTGTGCCCGGGGATGTATCAGCCCAAGAACTGAGGGACGCTTATCGAGAAGCCAACTAGTTACAGTACCGCTTTACGGGCTTAGGCCTGTAGCCTGTGCTACATGGACATTTCGATCTGAGTAGCTAAATCTAAAAACAACAACAGCAGCTCCGCTCCTGTGCCAGGTAAGTCCACTACGGGCTCACCATAGCCCGTGCTACTTGGAACTTTTTGTTCCCAGTAGCTGAATCTATAACAATAACAATCATTTTGTCAAAATCGCATCACGGGATCCGACGGTCCTCAGGCAGACCAGGAGCTAGAACTCGTGAAACATTTACACAACTACTTCCGAAACCTGTATATCTTTCCTTATTCCGAGCTTTGAAACTTCACAACACAGGGTTATTATTGTTATATATAACCTCGTAGTGCTTCGGGGCTCATTAACTGTTTGATAAAGGCAAACTCAGGCTCCGTGATCGTGGAAAGATGTACAGGTTTCGTCAGTTATATGCTTGACGAGTCTGGGGCCGTGTGTGTCCAGACGACGTCAAGGTTGAACCAGGAGTCGTTAGGTTAAGTAGTTAACTACACAGTCCGTCCTCGTCAACAAATGACAAATGCTCGTTAAGCCAGCCGTGTAAACCCCCCCCCCTCCCCCCCTAATGAATGAAAACATTGCTACATGACTCACAACAGATGACGTTCGAACATTTCTCGAACAGTGCTTCGCTGACGCCCTCTGTTCGAACCACAATGCTGTAAATGCCACGTACTACGAGTATACCAGCCCGTCCTCCAAACAAAGATCCAAAAGTGATTCCATGCACCCGCCAAACCCCCCTGTTTATGAATGAAAAACGGTTTACACGCGACTCAACTGCTGACGTTCGAACACTTCCGGAACAAGTGCTTCACTGACGAATTTTGTTCGAATCACAACGCTGTAAATGCTTCACCCACGTACTACAAATACAAATAATCGCCAACATAACCTAAACACCTAACCTAACCTATGCCTATATATGCACAATATGTTAATATATTATAATATTAATTTATACTTGAGAAAATTCCCGTTTTGAATAAACAGCATGTTAAAATTTATGAATGCGTCTGTGGGGTCGACCGCTGGATGTAATGGACTTGAGTCGAGGACGGGTTGAATATATATAATCGCCAACAGAACCTAACTGCACCTTGAACATTAATATAATAATATTAAATTATATATGAGCAACAAACTTATTTTTAATGGACAATACTTTAAAATACATAAATTGGTCTTGTCAGACGGCCACCGCTTTAACGAGCCTGGCCTGAGGACGGGTTGTAATTACCTTTTTGTAGAAGTGTTTTGGCCTGTCTTGACCTTAAGGCCCAGGGGACAGATTCACGAAAGCACTTACGCAAGAACTTACGAACCTGTACATCTTGTCTCAATCTTCGGCGACTTTGTTTCCAATTATTAAACAGTTAATGAGCTCCGAAGCACCGGGAGGCTGTTTATAACAATAACAACAGTGGAATGGGAAGTTTTTATGCTTGTAAACTGTTTAATAAATGTAACCAAAGCCGTCAAATATTGAGGAAAGATGTACACGTTCGTAAGTGCTTGGGTAACTGCTTCGTGAATCTGGCCCCATATCAATCTCTGGAAGGTTATTTAGGTCACCACAATTGTTTACTGACCAACCACTTTAGTCCTGGACATTGTCTAGGACTAAAGTAAGCTCCCTGTATATACACCGAGCAACAGGGAACATACACCTCTGTGAATATATTCCTTGGGCATATGCAGGCGATGAGTCACAATAACGTGGTTTTAGTATGTTGACCAGACCACACACTATTAGTTGAAGGGACGACGACGTTTCGGTCCGTCCTGGACCATTCTCAAGTCGATTGAGAATGGTCCAGGACGGACCGAAATGTCGTCGTCCCTTCAACTTCTAGTGTGTGGTCTGGTCAACTTCCTTGGGCATGTTTACAGGCTGGAAATGAATGAATGAATGAATGAAACATTTCGAAGCATAGATTCGAACGCAGCAAAGTTGACTTTAGTGCAAAACAAGCCTTATCGTTCGTGATAAGTATTAATCATTTGACAAATATGTTGTGAACTCAGCGACTCGTCATGTTAATTACAATAAAGGATCTCCACATGCAACCTGTTCGAACCTTTGAACCACAGAATATGCACACACACAATCTAAAGATACATTTACTCATACTGCATTGAAACTAAAGCAAAAACACATCCACACATGCATAACACAAATTTAAATTTACTATGAATTAGTTTCGTCTTAAAACTGTGTGCTGATAACGCTGTGATTCGAAGCTTCGTTAAAGTCGACTCAATAACATTGTTGACATTGGAGGTTGTCCTCACCTGCCATAGATGGCGTTGACGGCGGCGTCAAAG